>JAOTRA010000032.1:6337108-6348685 GCA_026260255.1 Pseudolaguvia tuberculata
ATTCTAAAAGTTTGAAGCAAATAAAACTGTTTTTAAAGCCAATTTACCCAGCCAAGTGGAACTAATCAGTGTTGTCTTTTATATATGTGAGTGCCAAAATATCCTATGTTCTGGTTTGCCTCTTATCTCAGAGGTGTTACATTTCCGCTGAAAGTGTTAATTGACTGTCAGTATTAAAGAGGAACGAAGCTGACTGCACTATAGGCTCTTAACAGGAACTGCTGTTAATCTAGGACTACCCGCAGACAATATGTGCTAAAACGCTCCAGAAGAATTGCTTCAAATTGTGTCAGGGTCTTTTTCTTTTTATTGACCAGAGATTAACCGATGCTTAGATGTTTAGATAGGTCCAGTGTTTTAGCTCTTCAGGAAAACCTGAAAAAAACCCCAGTCATTCATCCATCATTTAATCTGTTTATTCCCTAATTCAGGTCACAGGGGTCTGCTGAAGCTTATCCCAGCGCACATAGTGCAAAAGGCAGGGGTACACTCTGGACAGATCGCCAGTCCATCACAGAGCCACACATCATAGAACAACCTTAACAAAACACACACACACACACACACACACACACACACACACACACACACACACACACACACACACACACACACACACACTTACTACAGGCAATTTAGAATCAACCTAATGTACTGGAGTACCCGGAGAAAACCCAAATAAGCACTGGGAGAACATGCAAACTCTGCCCAGAAAGACGCCTTCAAGAGTTCAACGTTCCAATAAGTAGTCTAACACCTTTACCACTGCACTACCACTTTCGCTTTTTCTTTTAATTCTTTTGTACTCAAGTGCAAGCTCTAGTTGGAAATCTTAGTACTACTAGTGGAAATACACTAGTAGCTGGAAGCTATAAGAATTACTAGAACTTGGTATTGCTTGGTCTTGTATAAACCCATGCATATATTACACGATAAACTGCACTTTATTCGACACCTATAAACATTTTAATGTATATATACTCACTGTACTTATTTGTAAATTTACATTGAAAGCATTTGGCATTTGACTCAATTATATGTAATCGTTCCATTTATCTTCATACAAGGAATCCTGATCTTCCAATCAGCAATTAACCATCAAGGTACCATTTTATTTTTACTTGCTTATTTCTTTCCTGTTTTAAAAAGAATTTCACTAGGTATTGTTTCATGTATAATTTTGTTGAATTATATGGCATATAAGGGTGGAATGGTTATAGTTAACCTGATTCTTTTCCAGCAGACAGCTTTACCCTCTTGACTGCATCCTGGAGTTGAATGTCCTGTCCCAGTCTATCTCTTCCTCTGTCTGTCTTGTTCCTGTTCTTTTGCGTACAATTCCTAACCCTGTATCAAGTTGCCTGATGGGTAGTGTCGGATGGCACTGTTGGTCTTTCAGAAAGCTGGCAGCTCAGAGCGACAGTGGGATGAGCTTAGCACAACAGGGTATTGACTTTGATATCCTATCTGTTACCACCACTTCCCTTTTACATGGCTGCCAGCAGAGATGACATTAGAAAATTAGGCACAGCACTGAGCGCTGCTGCTTCGTTTAGCCGACAGTGGGTAGGGAGTTGTGTTCACACGGGTGTCAGCCTTCGTATAAAGGCGACATACACAGAACTTGCACTCTCTCCACTTAGTTTCTTTCCTGCTTGTGGTGTGTAAATGAAAGACGGGTCAAGGTGAGTGTGGGGCAAACACAGCTACAGCAAGCAGATGTTTTTTGATGGTAATTGCAAGCCAGGGATAGGCAAGGGCGGGTCCTGAGATGTTAAAGCATGCACTTGTTGTGAGTCTTGTCAGCATAGTGGGGCGGCACGCGCTTGTTTTTTGGCCCCCTGAGCTCTGCCTTACCGGCTGTTGCTGTCAAGTATCCTTGCCAATAGTGACATCTGTTCCTGTGTGCGCCTAGTGAATCTGAATGTCAAAATCCTTGCCTTATACTGCAAACCAAGAAATATTTGTCACTCTATGACAGTCATCCCTCAAACGAAAGGTTAGGGAGACATCGCAAGCCTTTAATCAGGTGGTAACGGAGCGTCTATCAGTGGCACCTTTTAAACATGCAACAGCAGCAACGACTGGCCTCCGATGAGCCTGTGATTGATCTGCACAAATCATTTTCTTTTGCCAGTGTCAGTAGAGAGCGGATGGCAAGGATGCCGTCGGAAAGATTGAATGTGACTGCTTTAGGCTTTTCAGTCTCTGATGAATACTCTCCTGCTCTCATTTACCTGCCTGTCACGGGGTACAACCCAGTCTAGACTGAGGCCATAAAGAATCCTATCTGCTCATCATGTCATTAAGAACCATGTCACTCGTGATAGTTTGGCATAAACCTTGCTGCTTCCATCTTTTTTTCTAAAACAGCACCTAATATCAAAGTCACTGTAAGGATGCGATATATCATACTTTATATTCATTCATTCATTCATTCATTCATTCATTCATTCATTCATTCATTCATTCGTCTTCTAACCCACTTATTGCCTAATTCAAGGTCATAAAGGCTACTAGACCATGCAAACTCAGTAAGGAAAGACTCCTTGCCCGGAAATCGAACTCAGGACCTTTTTGCTGTGAGTTGACCCACCAATACGCCACCAATACGCCACCTATGCTTCACCCTCACTACTTTCCACCATGTTTGCTTCAGCAACTGTATCTGAAGTGGAAGTCGACACACACAGAGGATTTTTTTTAAGTATTCATGTAAACATAAAATGTAATTTATATTTGTTGTGACATGGATAACCCAAAAAAAGAGACAAACACAAGTACAGTTTCAAATATTTTTTATAAATAAGTTTTCTTTCTGCTCAGTGGCAGCTCAATTCATAAACCCAGATCGGCTTTAAGTGCTTTTCTCTCCTTCCAGCTCTCTCTCACTGTTTCAAAACAAAAGCCCATTATTAGTGTTCAATCCCACACAGATGCTTTTCATGTTCTCTGTTCTCCCTCTGTACGCTGCATGCCGTGTGCCGCCATTTCCCCCTCCTCCACCTACGTCTTGATACTAGAGGTTAGAATATTGATATATAAATATCATGATAATTAGTTGTATCGATAATTGTGCATAGATATTTTTTTCATTGTTAGTATATAATGGGAATATAGTAATCTTACTACATATCTTATAACCCGTAGACAGTTATTGAGGTGACATTTTAACTTAGACCGACTATAAAGTTTCAGTTACGTTTCGACGTCTTTGTAAACGTTTGTAAGTTGAAAGTAATTGGCTTGTGAGGGATTTGTAATTATGTGGTATTAAATGGCCTGTCAGGCAAAATGAAGTACTGTGTTTCCACTGCCAAAACCTATACACACAGCAGGATCTATAAAGTGCTCACACATAACTTTAATGGGATATGGCACTGTTTTTGCCACCACATCATTTTATCATTCAGCTGCATCATTATGTTATGTTAGCAAATTTCAACCCTTGCAGGCCTGTTAAGAGGAATCATGCATTAATCAGAGATTTCCAAAGACAAATGGTTTTACAAATTGAGGCTTGCTTGCAGTTAAAAGGATCTTTATTATGCTCTTGTTATTGGCTAAGTGCTGCTAGTTTTCTTACCGAGTCCCAATGATGTTTATGCCTCTCTAAAGATTACTACTAACAAAACCATCACCCAACACAACCCACCCAACGGTCATTTGCTTAGTCTGATTCAGTGGCTTACATTAATTTTTAATGTTCATCACTATGACCTTCAGCTCCTGCTGAGTATAGCACCTGCTGACCCTGCCCTTGAATCTGTCCATGCCGAGATATATCCCTGTGTGTTGTATCATAGGCCAACCTGTGCTTGCTGTCATGTCCCTGTGATGTTCTACATCATGTTTTGAAGATATAGCCTCATAATGGTCCGTGACCTTTTCTATTGAACGAGCCAGTAGTCCAGTGTCTCCAAAACGGGGTAAAATTGAGTCATTCCATTCCTCCCCGAGGAGTTTCATGTTTCCTTTTTTGGCCATTTATTTGAACTCTATCATTTTCTAGAATTCATAGATGAAAATTGACATTGATTTGCAGAATGATGGATGCTGAGTCCTCCTATTGACGCGGCTATTGACAGTTTTCAGTAAATTCTGCATCTAATTATCACTCTTGGCTAAATGATACCCCTGACTGGCTGGGAAAGGTGGTCGATGGGTCTGGCTGTATTGTTCCTTAAGGTTCTATTGAGCAAAGTGTCAGTGCTGGGTGATGTAGTTGAACTGAAAGCACATTTCTCTCAGTTAGCACCAGTGCGTAATTAAACCTAATGCTGACTGACGTCAGCTCTGAGAAAGATTCACATGGGAGATTGATGTGGTTAATTGCTGTTCTCAAGTGCTTAAATACTTTGATCAATATGCTTCTATTAATATATCATCAGAAGTCTTTTATCTTACAAATGGTTCAGCTTTATTTTTGGATGAAGGTCCTGCGTTTTACTCTTGTCACTCATGTGTTCAGACAAAGATCCTTATCAACTCTTTATTTGTCCCAATGTTACAAAACATTTGTGGACCTCTTTTCAGCTCATCATGGATCCCTTACCCCAATTTCACTGAAAATATTTGGGATAAACTTTAAAGCACTCCGTACCTCAGGCCTTTTCCTACAACATCAGTATCTGTGGGAACTGGGGGTTTCAAAATCGGGTTCAAAACCTAGCACCACCTAGTTACAACTGTTGGACCCCTGACCAAGACCCTCCTCACCTATTGCTCATTTGATGTAAATTGCTCTTAATAAGAATGTTTTACATTCCTGGCATTTGTCAAGCTTTTGAGACTTCTGAAACAGCAGCTTATTTTATATTTACATTAATTGTAATTACAATATATAATAATAACCATTAAGGAAACAAAATGTCTCTTCTTTGGTAAATCAGCTCATTTTTAGTCAGCGGTATCCTGATGCGGTTAGCAATAACGACATGTCATGGGAGCTACTGGAGGCCGCGGTTAGCCAGGTGATCTGAGTAATCCCAACCCGTCGGATCCTTCCTTTTCCCACAATGTCTATGAATCAACACAACTAATGGCTCACTCGAGTTTCTTCACAGGCAGCCTATTGTGCTTAGGAATCAGTACAAAGTGGGGAAGAATGGTGTAATCCTGAACGTGCCCTGGATAAGTCTATTTGAATTTCACACCCACATCGATGTCAGGCTTCCTCTATGTGCACTGTTCCCAAACTGTCACAGAATAACAGAACTCCACCTACCTTAGTCATCTATCCCTAATTACCCGTTTTCTGAAAGCATACTGAATACCTTATTTTTCCTTGATACATAAATGAAAGACCAAAAAAAGGAAGTAAAATACAGGAGCTTTACTTACCGGTCTTGTCTGTGTGTTAGGGTTTATTTCTTTTTGGATTGGATGCTAAGCCGCCAGTGGTTGTGAATTGTAACCAGAGCAGGCTGGGGGAGATGGCAGCAGCATAACACCAGCTGAGCAGAGAGCATATGGGCTGGATGGTGTGATGGAGTGCAGTGAACAGAATGTGATATTCCCATCTTCCCTATGGGATTGTCACCATGAGGAACAGCCCTCCAGATGCAAATCCAAAAGTACAGCCGATCAAACTCTGTTTGCTAGTTCAGTGCCTAAGGGAGCTTTGCCTTGTGTGGTGTAGCTTGGCAAGTCTTCCCGGAGCAGAATAAAGGACAACTTTTATTTTCAGGAATGCATCCTCTTTCAAAAATGACAGATTGCTGTGTTCTTATCCATTTTTTAATTTTAAACCTAGCATTAAAACAAAAGTAGGTAACATGCAGTCAAATCCATTGGATTAGCCATGTTGAATATACAGTTGACAGATATGAGTATAATGGCTATTCAGTATCTATTGTCTAATGTAAAATGAAAGTGAAGTTTCATTGTTGGCAAATCAGATAATATTTTTTTCATAGCAAAATAGAATTCACTTTAACAGAGTTCCCTTTTTTTTTTTTTTAGATTTTGAGTCAAGATAGTTTATTTAGATAGAGTCAAGTTTATTTCACGAGTGTGGTGCGCTGTGGTGCAGTTGTGATAGGGGTAAAATCGCTTGATGGTTGAACAGTAGCCATCTAGTGCAACTTTCTTCAATTTTTATTCCAGAATATTGTGGGTGGATGGGTTCATGTGATTAGTTTATTTTTATTTTTAATTTTTTATCTTAGCCTGGTTGATTTTTTATAATCCACTAATCTGAGCTGGATTTGCACATTAAGTATGAGTTAGATATTATTTGGTAGTGATATTGTTAGTTTGTTACTTCACTTAGGCAATTTTTTGTCATTAACATGTAATGTTGTTACGAGTGGTAGCGAAATGCACATGAATGCCTCTCTCTATCCTAAACCTCTTTCATGTGAAATAATGGTACTTATCAGAGCGAAACCCACATAAGGCCAGCCATACCAGTAAAGTAACCCAATGCTGAAACTGTAGGTGGAAATGCTGCAGCTTTGTAAAATAGTGGGTTTTGTGGTTTTACTTTTTTTGTGTCCCAACTCTGATCAGTCTGTTGAGAACACGTACATCCTCTTAAACTCAACAGCAAACTCCTGCTACCACGCAGCAGACTAGAAAATTGGAAATCCCACTAGTGCTTGTTGGAACAATCTGGAAAACCTAAGCCAGGCATGTGATCCCTGATGCACTTCTGAGAGGTGCTTATGACAAGCCAAGAAATTCATGTGTGGATCTAAAGCCTTGTAGTGCCATTATCATCCTTCCACCGTGCAGCTAGGTGCTCCACGATGCTGCCCTGATTTGGCAACAGCTAAATAGAGTGTCATGGTGTCATGTTGTAAAGGCCTACTTCACCCCTACTGCTTTTCGGCTCTGTCTGGGAATTCAGAGATGTTTTGCTATGCCAGCCAGATCTCTGCAAACACAGCCCCAGGTTGAGGAGACAATGCTTTTGCCGTTCTCTTCTAAGCTCCCGTATCACCTGCAAGTTTACATGACCCTTCAACTTTGTTTCCACGCAAGCTGTGAGTTACGCTCACAGGCTTCTGTTTGTGCTGCGAAAAGGTTCATTTCATTGGGATGTTGAGTTCAGCAGGGCTCAGAAAAACAGGCTTTACTTGACTGGCCTGCACAGGCTTTTCTACATGATGAGAAAATCATCAGCACTCCGACTTCATTAATCAGCATGAGGATGAAGAAATGTGGTTTTGACTGGGTTAGTGCTGTCAGCAAAGCTAATGTCGGAGAGTGAATCTCTATGGGAACGAATGACTTTGCTCCAAATTTTTATATCATTCAGCTGTCAGAAATGCAGATTTAGGAGATTTTTATTACTTTTCCTTTCCCCTTGCGTTCTTGTTCAAATTTCTGTGGTGAGCTTAAATCTAGCTGGCATTCTCTTTAGCCTTTTTAATTAACTCGGATGACAGAGGCAATTAAAAATGCATGCTGACAAAAATAAATCTGTGCTTCATTTCATAATGATACTTTTTATGCTTGAATATTGTTTGAAAGATACTATTCATGTTCATGAAGCTAGAGGCAAATTATGTTCCTGTACTTAAAGCCACAATAGAGTAATAATTTATTACATTCATAAATAGGTTTCTACTTTTAATCGTTTAATACAGAACTTTTTGACATCTTGTGAACTTGCCCAGAACATACTTGTGGTTAGACTCGGCTGTAAAATAATGCCAATTCACATAGGTGAAGGCAATAACTCCAGGTCAAAATTACTAAGTCTCATTGGTCTTATCAGCATTTTTTCCTGTTGTGGAATGGATCTTGCTTCCTGTCTCAAAGAATAAATACATTATTATTTAAAAAGTCAGCATCAATCTGATATCAGGGACAAGCAAAACCACTTGTACAAGGCTTTATCTCCATCCTGAACTGTAACCAATGGAAAGTGTGTTGTGTCAATAAAGAAATTGGCATAAAACAGTATAAAATATGTCTTTGGCATAATCAGAGACTGCAGTATTTCTGAGCTATAGTTCTGGGGTTGCACGTTTATCATTATGAAAGCATGGCAGATAGTGTAGAGGAAAATACAAAACCATTGCCTTGAAGATGACTGCCAGAGTCCAGAGTGCTGTTAGCCTATTAGGCCTTCCTCTAGGAGGAGGGGGGGGGTTAGACTGTCCAGTGACCCAAATTATTTTATTAGGCTATGTAGGGTTTTTATTTTTGCAGTTGAGTTTCATTAAAAGCTACCTATAAAAATTATCTGCGCTACAACTTCCCCCAATAAAAACGATAGAAATGTTTGGTACATATGAATTAACAATACTTTACGTAACATTTTTCTTTGAGTGTTAAGGTATTGGGCAGGGTGATGGCATAGCAGTTAGCATGTTTGCCTCACATCAAAAAGGTCCTGAGTTCAATTAGGCTGATTAGTGATTCTAAATTGCCCAGAGGAGTGTGTGATTGTTTGTCTGTGTTTGGGACTGAGATGGACTGGTGACCTGTCCAAGGTGTACCCTTGCCTCTCACCCTATGTGAGCTCGGATAGGTTCAAAAAGACTCCCGTGACTACAAATTAAATTAAACTGGTCTTTCTCTTTTCTTCCTGCTTGGCACCTCCATTCTTCTATATACTGAATGTTACAGTTACAGTTTGGCAGACGCTCTTATCCAGAGCGACATACATTTGGTCTCTTTTATACAAATAAGAAATTGTGGGTTAAGGGCCTTGCTCATGGGTCCACAGTGGATGCTTGGTGGAGGTAAGATTCTTTAAGACCCCGTTCTTTTAGAAGCACGGTCTATTAATCTAACAGCTTAACCACTAGGCTACCACTTTCCCAAGCTACCACTTTGTCCCTCCTCTGGACATGTCCAAACCATCTCAACCTCACCTCCCTCATTTTGTCTCCAACACATCCCACATGCGTTCCTGTCTTCCTGTCTTTTTGACAACAGCACTGTCTCTAAACCGTACAACATTGCAGGTCTCACTACTTTTCTATAAACTTTCCCTTTCACTCTTGCAGAGACTCCTGCCACTCTTCTCCCCCAAATCCACCTTACCTGCACTCTTTTCTCCACTTCTCTAACACACTCTCCATTACTTTGCACTGTTGCAAAGTACCAGGTACATAAAATCCTCTACCTTCAGAATCTCTTCTCCCGGCAACCTCACCACTCCATTGCCTTCCCTATCCTTCACACACATGTACTCTACTGACTATCATTCTCTTCTCTCCAGCGCATACCTCCACCTTTCCAGATTCTTCTCCACCTGCTTTCTACTCTCACCACAAATCACAATGTCATCCGCAAACATCATTGTCTATGGAGACCCCTGTCTGACCTCATCTGTCAACCTGTCCAGCACCACTGCAAACAAGAAAGGGCTCAGAGCCGATCATTGAAGCAATCCCATCTTCACCTTGAACCAGTCCGACATTCCTACCACACATTTCACTGCTGGCACACTGTCTTCATACATGTCCTGCACCACTAATTGCAACTATAACTATAGTATCAAATTAGTAGTGGCTCGGTCTGCCAAACATCAACAGTTACTTGGATTAGTTTTGAGTTCACTTTGTGATTTTATTCTGATGTAAAAATCAAAATTTTTAATGCACTTTTCCAGTTAAGGTTAAAACAAAATGCTATAGAGAGACAAATATATCAGTAACCGATAAAAGGGATATAACTTACACCATAATAAGTCTTTTTCTCTATGGTTGGTTTCAATCACATGTCCTCCTCTCTCCACTTGAGATCTGAGATCTGTTGTTTCTTTTTTATTCTTATTTTTCCTTCTTAGCACTTTCTGATTAGACATGACGAAAAGTTCAATTATGGACAGGGACTTTCTAATAGGAAGAAAAAGAAAGATTGTAAGCGTTCAGTTTCCACTCAGTTTCACAAAGCTGTTTAGTAACAACTGCTTTTTTACTATTTCAACTCTTAACACATTGTTTCTTACCATAGATATAAAATGTCTACACACAATGCCTACACATTTGTGTTGGAACTTAATTAATCATAGATAAATCCTTGAGCAAGGACCAGTACCCCTAGGCGCTGTATTATAGCATGTATGTTTTGTCTCAGTGTCATACTGAAAAGTAAAACTACCTTTCATTTCTTTTAATCTTTTGCACTATAATCTATTTTAGATTTACTTTACTTTCATAAAAAAAACACTGATCTGGCTGAAGAAAAGCAGCCCAGACACGCTGCCACCATCGTGCTTCATTGTGGGTATTGTAGGTATGGTAGGTATTAAAGTCATGGAAATATTACACCATTTGAAAATGGTCTCATTCTCCACTATAACACAGTTTGGCACAAACTTTGGGCGATTTGTTTGCGCTTGGATTTTTTTTTCTCTAAAAAAGTCTTCTCTCTTAGCTCAGACTTTCAATCAGCTCCTGTTATGTTGCTGTAGGCACAGCCAAGTAGGTTTCGAACTTGCCCGTATAGATTTTTGAGGGAGATTTTGTTCTTAATAATCTTACTGTGGAATTTTTAACTTACTTTACTACTTTTTCCTTCCATAACAATTACAATTACAGCATTTGGCAGACACTCTTATCCAGAGCGACTTAAAACTGAGCAATTGGGGGTTAAAGGCCTTGCTCAATGGCCCACAGTGGTGGCTTGTTGGTTCAGGGAATCAAACCCTGGTCGTTCTGGTATTAGACCCACACCTTAACCACCAATCCACCACTTCCTAATAACCATGCAAATCCAAAAAAATCTCTTTTTTTTTATCTTTGTATGTTACATGACATAAAACAGCATTGTGTAGTTTTTTTTTTTTAGTTTAGTTGGAAAATGAAAATGAAAAGTGTTTGTAATTGTGTTCTTTTTCTGTAACAGATTTTACGGTAAGCTCTAATTGTTATTGGAATTTGTGGAAGTCTATAATCAATCTTTTTCTATATGCCGTGCAAAGATGTTGATCAATGAAAATGCTTTCCCTTGTTGAATGTATCGGACAAAACAGAGGTGCCATTAGTAGGGCTGGTTAATAGCCTCTATAAGATCCACAAACCAAAATCAATAAGGCATTGAAATGAAAAAGATGAAAAGACCCCAACATTTTTTTTCTTTTAGTTAAAAAAAGCTTTTTTGCAAAACAACCTGTTCTGTTTATTTTTTTATTGATTCAGCCATATTAAAATTCTTATGAGGTATATACATATTACTAAGTCAGATGCATATGAATTATAAATGCTTCATGTAACAGTCTTGCACTTGTAGCCTGTGGGTTGCCAGAGAACTGATTTGTGGTGAATGTGCATCTAAACATGAGCTGAGCAAAATTGGAGTAATCTGTATCAAATGCAAATTAATAAACATCTAAAACTTCCGGCTTTATTTGATGACTGTGTTTCTTTCACTAGTTAATGAAATGACTATTAGCTGGTGGTGTTGTATTAGTGCAGGAAATCAATTCTGTTCTCTGGAGTGAGCTTTATTAATAATATTTTGGAACACTTGGAGAAACAGTAGCTTAGTGGTTAGCACTTTCTGCTGAAGGGTTAAGGGGTTCAATTCCTACTGCTGACTGGTGTGTGTGTGTGTGTGTGTGTGTGTGTGTGTGTGTGTGTGTGTGTGTGTGTGTGTGTGTGTGTGTGTGTG
>JAOTRA010000032.1:6360803-6372099 GCA_026260255.1 Pseudolaguvia tuberculata
TATCTATCTATCTATCTATCTATCTATCTATCTATCTATCTATCTATCTATCTATCTATCTATCTATCTATCTACATTCCTTAGTTACTGTTAGTTCTAAAGTATAATTTCTTCTCGAGGAAATAAGGAGACTTCTAGGTAAACAGCTGTTGGTCTCAGATTTGGTTCCTCTTTAAGGGGAAAGAGTTTTTATTTACCTCCAGCTACCGACTTATCAGTCACACACACCAGTATTAGATTGTCCCCTAGCAATGGACAGTCGGAGGGTATTTTTGAATAATTCCATTCCTGTGCTTTATGTTATTCACCTGGTTTGTAACATATGAGGAGTTCACATAAGGTCAAGTGACTGCTCAAAGATTAGCCAGCTAGCCCACAAATGAACTGAACTCAGCTGGGCATGGAGAAGGATCCTGGTGTGATAATAGCATTGGGGTTTTATGATGGAGCGCTTTTATGAGAAAGAGGAAACTGGCGTTTTTCTTTTTTTTTTTTTGTAAAGATTTTTTAAAGAAATAAAAATAAGCTAATAGTATGTTTTTATGTTTAACACATTATCTCATGTACGCTGAATATATTTTAATTATAATCAAAGTTCTGGTCACTATAATACCATTATTGTAATTTATCTTTGGATCAGGCTTTCATTTTATTTGAAATTGAATTGAATCTAAATGCAGGGCTGTTTTTTCACTTCATCGCCTGCTTCCAAAGCCATCCAAAAATCATTAAAGCTACGCAAAACAAAGGCAAGCCTGGCCTAAGGTGTCAGCAGTGCAGTGATGAATCATGGGAAAGCATTTTATAAAGCCTGTATATGCTAGCAGCTTTTCAATTCAGATCCTCATACAAAGCCTCTAAAAAAATCCCACAACATACCCTCCAGAAATATGACTGCGTGCGGTAAACATAACGCGCTGCTGTCTCAGCGAAATTGATATATTTGATTCCGTGACATTTTAGTTGTGGTTGTTATGTTATATTTATGGGGAAATTGTTGAATTCTCTCATTATGCTCTCCTAATTTATTTTACATACTTTTATAGTCACTTGCGGCCGCTGAGATTTTTATTGCAGCTGTTATTGAAAAAGTAAAAAGAAAAAAAAAAGGAAAAAGTGAACACATATTGACTGATATTTACATGTTTATTGCTAAGATCAGGATGTTTTTCATCTTCCTCCCAGAGCCGAATGCGGTCATCAGAATCCTCAGACGATCGGCCAACTAAGAGATTGTTGGCTCTGTGTGCTCGTTAATAAGATATTTGATATGTTTGTGCTTTAAAGCAATGGCTAAGTTCAAGGAATTTAATTTTCATCAAGTTGATTGGATTCTAAAATTCACAATGTTAAGCATGTTTCTACTCTAACAGCTTCGTGAGATGTTTTTGAAATCAAATCTTTAAGCTCATTCATAGAGTTCTGCCGCTTGCTGCTACCATATGGACATAGATCAATATAGGATACCCTTTTTCTCCCCTCAAGAATTCATCCAGACTCTATAATTAAGTAATAAAAACAATCAAATTAAATTAACTTTTGATGCATTACATAATGACCAGAAGTAGTTTTTCCGCATAAAGTATCAGTAATTAATAGCTGAGAAGAAGTCGTAAGAAGCTGCTGGTTATTAAATTTCAACCTGTTATCGTAAAAAGAAGCAATTCCCCTAAACCCCTCCCCCCTCCCAAGTTCTTGACATATGCGCGTGTATTTCTAAGCATGGCCTAGCGTGAAATTTAGTGTTTCCAGGATATTTAACATTAGGACGCAGTTAAAATTAATTCTACACGCACTTTCTTGAAAGAAGAGGCGACAACGGATACTGATAAATCGCCCTGGTGTTAGAAGCGAGTGGCGACAGTAAATCTGCAGCAGGTGGAACGCTGAGGAGGCGAGCGCTGATGCTCTTGTCACGCTAGGCCGGATGGGTGAAGATGGATTTGAAGGCTGGGGCAGGCGAGAGGGTGATTTTTTTAAAGCCGGACACTGATTAGTTTAGAGGAAAGGCAGCCTGTGTGTCCTTGTGATGACATTCAGGTGCTGATATTTGTTTGGCGTTAAATAATACGGTGGCGGAGACCGATGGCCAGGAGCGCTGTGAGGAGGCATCAAGGGGTGACTGACTTCAGGGTTTCTTGCATTAGTTTCTCAAGCCGCTCAATACACGTCCTGTAGTTCCATCTCACTGTACATCATCTGCTATCATGACACTGCAACTGCCATTAAAACAACACTGTCACTCATTCGCAACAGATCCACGACACACCCATACACACGGTTTAATTTAGCTGTCGGGCTCATACAGTAAAATCTCACACACATTCGCAAAGCAAAAGCAGGACAATTAAACCACCAACACATCAATACAACGTACTATTTCTCTTTGTTGTTGTATTTATGTTGTCATATTAATGTAGCCATTATTAGTTTTGCTCGTGTTTTGAGCTTTTTGATTTGGACATATAGTTTTATATTGTGGATTTGTTTTGCTGACCTTTTAAGCGTAGCTGTCAGGTCGTTAGCTTTAATGCATTTCTGTGGTTATGCTGTTGGATGAGGTTTACTGTTGTTTTGGCTTTTGATGAGGTTGTTATTTTCAATGGGTTGTGTGCTTGGTTTTGTTTTTGATTTTGTTGCATGGTTTTCTGTTGTTTTTTTTGGTGCTATTAGTATTGACATTGCAGGATTTTGGCTTTTGGTTGTTAGTTTGCTCTCTGGTTTTTGGGTTTGTTCGTACCTTACACATGCAACCTGAACGCTTCCTTACTGTTTTTTACTGTTACTGATAAATTAATACCAAATAAAGTTTTAACGCATGCTTAGTTGTTTGTGCTCAGAGGAAGTCATAACTCACAGTTCTGGAAAATACCATGTGACAAAGTTATTTACTTTTCCAGGCCTGATGATATGTTGTTGATTAAGCCGGGCTTATCGAACCCTGCTGCGAGCTGCCAATGGACTATGGTTCCTGTAATTATCGCTTTTCGCTCACACTGATTTACTCTTAGAAAAGGTTCATATGTCGGCCTTGAAGAATTACTGACTGTACATAAAGTACCCATTTTCCCTTCCTGACCCCTTTTAATTGGGCCAATTTTGGTGACGCTGTGATTTACAGAAGGAGTCTGGAAAGTAGACGGCACAGGCCTTACATCTCAGACACTGTTTCCTCTCTAGCCAATAAGGCCATGATCTCTGGACCTACACTGCACAAGAGTGCATTCATTTGCTTCACTCACTCTGTCAGCACACACACTCATTTAGAGGCAGGCAGACTGCACGTTCTCTTTTACTCAATCACACCCCCACCCACTTTCTCCCCCTTTCCCTCACTCTTATAGTTACATGTACACCATTTGGCAGTGTTATACAGAGCTTATATTTTTATGTTATGTATATATAAAATTAAGCAATTGGAGGTTAAGGGGTCCAGCATTGGTAATTGAGTGATGCAGAGAATCCACCCCACAATTGTCTATTTAGTTCTCAACTAACATTCATTCATTCATTCATTCATTCATTCATCTTCTTACCCGCTTATTTCCTAATTGGGGGTCATAGTCTGCTGGCGCCTATGCCTATGGTTTGCTGGCGCCTATGCCAGCGCACATAGGGCAAAAGGCGGCGGTACACCTTGGAAGGTACATAAAGACCCTAGACGTTTCGCCAGTCCATCTCAGGGCAACACATAGACAAACAAATATTCACACACACATTCACTCCTATGGACAATTTACAATCACCAATCGACCTAATCTACATGTTTTTAGACTGTGGGAGGAAACCGGAGTACCCAGAGGAAACCCACACAAGCATGCAAACTCAGCACAGAAAGATCTCCATCCTGGGAATTGAACCCAGGACCTTCTTGTTGTTAGGTGACTGTGCTATCCACCGCATCGCCCTCTCAACTAACACTTTTAGTTTTTTGCACTCTCTTTTTCTCTAGTGTCTCTCGCTCTCTCTTACCACCACCCCACTGCACAAAATCCCCCTTCTCTTTCAACTTACTAAATAGGCCAAAAGTCACAGGTTTGACAGTACAGAATGTTACTGCCACAGAATGTCATGTTCTATCACACTGCCTGTGGGTACGGACCGTAAGTTTCGCATTTAGGGTGTCAAAGTGTCAATAGACAGTGTGATGTAAACAATACACCTTACCGAAGGAAGGAAGGAAGGAAGTAAGGAAGCAAGCAAGGAAGGAAGGAAGGAAGGAAGGAAGGAAGGAAGGAAAGAAGGAAGGAAGGAAGGAAGGAAGGAAGGAAGGAAGGACAGAATAGAACTGGCAGATAAAGGAAAACCCTGGAGACTGCTAACTTCTGGATGGACACAAATGTTGCTAATGGAATGAAATGGTATTTGGGAACTAAAAGGACACATCATTCTGTTTATTTTCCAATGAACTGAAGGTGACGGTAGGTACTTGTCAGTAAAGAGAATATAAGAGAAAAAACAAGAACACTCATGTCTGGGTTTGTCAAATACTAGTTGAAGCATTGATTTTTCTAATTCTTTCTGTCTTTGGGTGAGATATTGTGCCACATCTCTCTCTCTCTCTCTCTCTCTCTCTCTCTCTCTCTCTCTCTCTCTCTCTCTCGTTCTCTCTCCCTCTTTCTTGCTTTCAGTGGATGACATGCTGTGAATCACTGCAGATCTCTCTCACTCCCAGCATGTGGGGAAATGCAATTATATTACTATTTGATAAGGATTAAATAAGGATCATGTTCCTTTATATAGCAAATAATAACAGAAGTGTCATAGCCTGTCTGAAGAGCTGTAGTTTTATATGATCTTAAATAATGAACTGTCCCGCATTAGGACATCCGGTTGTCAAGTTTCTATTTGCTGTTACATTGGAATCCGAATTGACGTCTTCATCCCCCTCATCTTTCTAATAAAGCTGCTAATTTCCTTCCAAGCTATTTTCGGCTAACATATAGTAAATAATCTCTTACAAGGTTCCGTTCTATTAGTGGCGCTGCACAGACAAATATCGTCAAATTTTAATAAAAGATGAAAAATGTTTGGAGATGGTGCTTAGAAGATAGTGGAGTTCACCACCCTCATCAATGATCATGTCACTACAGTTACTTTATACATTGTTCATGCTCTGAAACGTGTCAGCCAAGTGCACGATGTTCGGCACATGCCGGCGTTATCTTACTGTTAACCTATTCATTATATCCGTTATTTAAAGAAATGTGTGACAGGTAGGGAGACACATTAATCAGTGGATCTAAATGATGCTCCCCAGTGATTGGCACTCTCTCTCTCTCTCTCTCTCTCTCTCTCTCTTTGTTGCATGTTTATGCTTACTGCTACTGTTGATGAATCTCCATAAATAGGTAAGTGCTGAAAGTTACATTATATGAGCTGATAGGAACGTGTAATCACATTAATTTATGTGAATGACAATATAATTATTTATTTCTTGCCTGTCATGTCAAAGTGTGGCACCAAAAAAATTGAACTTGTTTGAAAGATATCTTTTATGGCAGCTGTCATACAAAAAAATGTAACAGAAAATTAAACTTCAACCCCAATTTGGTAGATATTTATTCAACTACTAACGACTAAAAGTGTGTGTCTGATGTTTGTAAGTGTTGGCGACCCGCCGTGAGCTCGCTCTTCAGTGCCGATGTGGATGCAATATGCACATGAAGTTAGTAAATTTACAGCTTTAATTTCCCCTGAAACACGGCCAGCTTGCAGGTGCTCCGCTGGCATGGTGGTAGGCAAGGGTCACACTGATTAATGGCCGTCCTTTTACAGAGGATGACATCCCCCCCACCCCTTTAAAATGTTGTCATCAAGAGTCTGGCTCCTCTTTGTTCCTCCACAGCAGCTGTGACAGCCTAGCAAATCAGGAGTTTTTCAGGCTTAATTCTGCCAAAACACAGCCATTATAAGCCGAACTAATACCCACACCCTGTTCTCGAGGCCTCCCCCATGAGGTCGAGATTACTCACCGACCTCATCGCTTATTATTATCCCCTATAAGTGGCTAATAGTAGACACAGGCAGTGTAGCAGTGGTTTCATTATGCTTAATTAACACCTACTTGATTGTGGCTAATTACCACTGTTTGATAATAGAGGAGAAAAGTGATCAGTCTCCAGACATGCAGAAGCCATCTGGATCAATGATAACCATATGCTGATGCTTTGCTGCTGCTTGAGCTGTCAGAAACCCACAGACAGGCAGGTGTCTCCACGGCATGAACCAGGACGTCAACAATCAGTAAACCTGGATAAACACTCCTATACCGGTTGTCTGTGAGTGTGAGTTTTTGTTTGAGAAGAGTTCAGTGGAGCACAATAACAAGAGTGATTTAAAAATCAGAAAAACAAGTGAATAAACAAATAGAAACATTGATTTATCTATGACCTATAATTGTTCCTTGCTCTCTAAACTGACTGCTAGTACATTCACCTATAATAACATCTATATTAGATTCATTTATTCATCTTCTATATCTATTCATTTAGCCCACTTATTCTCTATTATTTCGGGGTCACCGAGGTCTGCTGTAGCCTATACCAGCGTGCACACAGGGTGAAACACAGGTATACACCCTAGCCATTGCAGGGCCATAAATAGACGAACAACCACATAGATTCACATTCATTCATTGGCAATTTAGAATCACCAATCAACCTAATCTACATGTTTTGGCCTGTGGGAGGAAATCGGAGTACCCTGAAAAAACCCACGCAAGTTCAGGGGAACATGCAAACTTTGCAGAGAAAGACCCCTTCTCCGGGAATTGAACCCAGGACCTTCTTGTTGTGAGGTGACCGTGCTAACTGCACCACCTTCTTTGATTCCCACTTATCCCCTAATTTAAGGTCACAGTGAGTCTACTAGAGCCTATTCCCACTTACCCTGGGCAGAATCACCTATCAACCTAACATACATGCTCTTGGACTGTATGAGGTAACTGGAGTATTCGGAGTTAACCCTGACAAACTATTAGAAAGGAGTTTTCAGATGACACCCTAGTTAACATTAAAGAAGAGTGTGAAAATTCATTACTAAGTCGGTTTTGTTTCGTTTAATGAAATTAAATACGTGATCCATATGAACAATCGTAAGGTTTCAAGTTTGTTTTTATCTTAAGAGGTGAAGGTGGGAGTTATTAGAAAGCAGTCAGAGCGCCTGAGGAATCATTTTCATTTCAGGGCACCCTGCTGTAAATAACAGAAATTATCCTCTGCCTGTAATGCCTGTCTGTCCTTGTTAATTAGCTACAAACACTATGTATAATTAGCTATGAAGGCACAATACCAAGATAAATAGTTTGTTATTTGAATGAATACAGTAAAGATTGAGCCTATCTAGGCATTTGTCAGCTTAAATTGTTGGATCATTTAAAATCACGTCTAATGATGATTCATAAAGCTTTCCATGTAATTTTATATTCGTTAACTCAACCCGATTCACTGTGATATCAGCTTGATAATTGTGTTTGCACAATTTCTTAAAGAGGGTAGCATGAGAATGTATTTGGCACATAGTTTACCAATATTCGCTAATACTGATGTATGGCATAGCAATAAAGTCACACTTTATAAGAAACTTGCATAAATCTTACATCTACCGCTGCATTCCTGTCACTCATTACCGTCTTTAATGATATTTTTGAAAGGTTTGTTTTATTTATACGCGTGCTAAGGTGGTTAGTTTGCTTGTCAACCAGAATGTGATTTGGTTATCCTCTTTTGCATGCAGTGATTTGAAAGCAAAATAGTCCAGCTGTGCCATTTAGAACAAGAGCTGCCTTTACTACTGAAAAGTACATACTTACCAAGTCAAATGGGGACAGGGCCTCTACACACACATTGTCATCTGACTTCTTATACAAAACATGTACACAGAGATAAAAAAAAACAACAACAAAACAAAAAAACAACTGCCAAGTAACAAGCAAACAGACAAACTGAATTCGACTTACAATAATGGCAAGTAAATAAAACATAACAAAATCCAAATATCAATCAAACAAACAAAAGAAACCGCTTGAAAAACAGTTAAAAACAGGTGAACAAAGAAAGACTAGACAAAAAAACCCCAAAAGAAATCCTCCATACAAGTCAACAAACAGGCAGTGTGGTGGCGTAGTGGTTAGCATGGTCATCTCACAGAAACAAGGTCCTGGGTTCGAGTCACGGACTTTTCTGTGCGTAGTTTGCATGTTCTCCCCATGCTCTCTGTGTGTGTATGTGTGGTTGTTCATTTATGTGTGACCCTACAATGGACTGGTGACTTGTCTATGGCGTACCCCTGTGTGCTGGGAAAGGCTCTAGCACACCCCTGTGATCTCGAATTAAGGAATAAGCGGGTTAGAAAATGAATTGACAAATGAAAGTAAACAAACAAAAGCAAAATCAACATAAAATACAAAACTAATTAATTAATTAAACAATGAAACAAAAATACATAAAACAAATACATAACAAATAACCTGTGCAGCAAAACATCAAATTAACAACCCAAAATAAATAAACAAACAGCAAAGTAACACACATGCAAAAACTTTAACAAACCCAAACAAACAGAAATAACAACAAACAACAGTAAGAAGACATACAATCATACGGAAATTCCTTAAAAACAAATAAAGAAGAGAACAACAGCAAATGAAGCATTGAAAGCAGTTTCAGTGTTGTACTCTAGGGCAGGCTGAGGGTTCTAGGATAAATTAGAGCACATAGATCAGGTTCATTTAGTGTGGATGCATAAATAGTAATTGAATAGCTTTGTGGGACAGATCCTAGCCAAATGACTGCGGATAGCTCAGAACGCTCACGTTGCTGGTTGGATAAATTGAGAGGTTGTGTCATTTGGGCGACATAAAGCAAACATTCATTCATTATGTACATACAATTCCTGATGGCTGAACACAGTAGACAGATGCGATTGGAGTCTAGTGGACAGCTTTTTCTCCCCTAGATACAGATTTAGGCCAAGCGGAAATGCACCAAATGAGTCGACAACACCGTTGCCTTTTCTCTTAAGTAAGAAAGTTACATGTTAATTTCTGCTGATTAGCATCACATTTGTGTCACCAACCGGAGAGTTTTATGGAATTCACAAAGCCGGGATATTTTGGCTTTTGTCACCGTTTTGTGGTGCTGGGTGACATTGCTGGTTCTTGTATGATTGGTAATGCGAATTCTATCCTCAGACGCCACAATTGTGCAGATCATTTCAATAGGATTCAACTTGACTTTCAAAGGTGCCTCTTCGCAGAGCACAAATTGTAACCTGTTTTTAAAACAATGCAAGGCTCGGCATTTTAATGGGATTTGACAACCTCGTATTAGGCACAACATGTACGCATAATGTACCGAAAAATTGGACGTGAAATTGGAAACATAGCTGAGAACAAAGTGATTTTACATGGTGTGGTAGGTTGCATGTCTGATATCATATTTTCTCATTGCAGGCGCTCCAGGGAGAAAGGAAAAAGGCTAGGGGCTTTAACAATGGATATCAGCAGAAAGTGCTTTTAAAGTTAAGGCTGATGGATGGCTTGTCAAAAAAAAAATAATTGCACTGGCTGCAAAGTGGGGCTACGTGCTGTGGAGTGGGGTGTGTGTGTGGGGGGGGGTGACGTGCATGCGGGATACACGGAGAGGATGATGGGAAGTGACAGTGGTCTGTCAAGAAGCAGTGGCTGCCCAGAAAAGTGTGAAGCCCATGCTATAAGGTGGCAGAATAGAACAGGCTGTCATGGCGGGAAAGTGGCTTTAATACGGCGAAAAGCAAAGGAATCCGCCTGTCAGCACTGCTCAGCCAAGCCGAAACACGCCGAGGAAAAAACGGCGGGAAAAAGGTTGAGATGAGTGGGGAAAAAACTGGAAACACCACTGCAAAGAGTGTATGAGTGTCAAAAAGCAAAATAGTGGCACGTGAAAGCAAGTGTTTCAAGAATAAAGGTGAGTATGTCGATTCAGTGTTTGCTTTACCTTAGATGAGAGTCAACACACTGTTCACTGTCTGAATGGGGTGAAGACCATGCTGAAGACTCCCAGAAATAGACAGTACACATTACATACATATCTATAGCCCAATGTCAGGGGACTATTGTCTCTTTCAGTCAGGCTACCAAAAGGTATTTTCGCCCAGCCAGTCAGACTTAAGAAAAAAAACACACATTTCAATGCTATTGCATTCTTTCCCGAAAATAGTTAGCTATTTATGTTATGTGTCATTTCTGAGCTACTATCATGTCTTTGGAATATTTATTTAAGGGCGGCACGACGCCGTAGTGGTTAGCACGGTCACCTCTTAACAAGAAGGTCCCGGGTTTGATTCCTGGGGCGGGGATTTTTCTGTGTGGAGTTTGCATGTTCTGCCTGTGCTTGCGTGGGTTTCCTCCAGGTACTCCGGTTTCCTCTCACTGTCCAAAAACTTGCACATTAAGTTGATTGGTGATTTTAAATTGCCCAAAGGAGTGAATTTGTGTCCGGGGTGTACCCCTACCTCTTGCCCTAAATTGCCCATAGGTGTGAATGTGTGTGTGAATGGTCGTTCGTCTGTGTCAACCCTGTAATGTAATATTTCTAAAAAAAAAACACCAAAGTCTTTAATAATCATTCATTCATTCATCTTCCTAATTCACAGGAGTTTGCTGGTGCCTATCCCAGTACACATAGGGCAAGAGGCAGGGTTAAACCATGGACGGGTTTTATTAACACTATTTTTATAACAAGATATTTTTACAATATATTTATATTCTTGTTTTCAGGCAGCATAGTAGTTAGCACTGTTGCCTAACAAAAAATGTGCATTCAGACTTATGGGAGTGTGTCCCTGTGATGGACTGGTAACCAGTCCAAGGTGTACCCCTCCTGCCTTTGGCTCTTTTAGAGACCTGGTGTTAGGGAATAAGCGGGTATAGAAAATGAATGAATGAATGAATGAATATTTCTATTTTCCACTCGTGGAACTGAGCAAACCTATCTGGTAATATCATTAAAGGTTTATTTATTATAATGCAAATAATAGGAGATGATGCAAGCACTTGCGAAAGTTATTTCCACCTTATAAGACTACAATGCTTGTATTGAATATAAAGTCTTTTATCTAATATTATGATCATGTTTATTAGGCTGCTGTATTCTGCGTGTTTGATATTTAGCATTGTAATTGTAACATTTCAAAGCCAGAAAGCTCTGCTTTGTTAAAGAATGTATATTATGTATACTTACTGCTTTGTGTGTGTGTGTGTGTGTGTGTGTGTGTGTGTGTGTGTGTGTGTGTGTGTGTGTGTGTGTGTGTGTGT
>JAOTRA010000032.1:6381194-6411888 GCA_026260255.1 Pseudolaguvia tuberculata
TATATATATGCGCGTGTGTGTGTGTATGGCAAAGATACAGTGTGGGTGGTAAGGAGCCTCAGGAAAGCTGGCAAGTTATGCCACAAATGGCCATCTGTAGCCAAGTAAAATAAGCCGGTGGCTGCTTTGTGGCCTTTGCGAAGCCTTCTGTTCCTCTGTTAGAGGAGAAGAGTGTAAAGGCTAAGCTCTACAATCACAGTGCGGCTTCTGCTGCTGAACTTGTCCACTGGCTGTTTGCTAAACCTCTGTAACCTCAGTATGTATAGTATGAACTTGATGTATGAGGCAATGATTTGCAGATACTCACAGTAAAGCTGAGGTAATGTCAGAGACTTAGTCAATCAGTAGTTAGTGAGCAGCTGGCTTTAAGTGTTAGACACAAAGCTTAACCCTTCTGTACAGAGAATTTCTATTCGTTAACATATTCACACTATTTTTCTGAAATGAAATTATTTATTATTATTTATCATTATGAATTATTTAATGAGTCTAAAAAAAAATCCTTTATTGCCATTTAAACCCTTTATAGCACATGGATTATACAGTGAAAATGCTAGAATGTTTCTCCAGAAACATGGTGCTACATAGTACATCAAATTGAATAGTAATCAAATCGAGTGCAAAAGAACAAGACAGCATAAACAATCACTCCAGACAGCTACATGCAATATCGCAAGATACAGACTCGATTTTGAATATAGATCTAAAAATCACAAAATAATTACAAGCGTTAAAGTGTTTATAAAATGATTATTTTATGTAGGCGGGGCTGTAAACATAGATTCCTGTGCAATAATTGTGTGTGTGTGTATATGTGTGTTCAATTGGGTGTTGAGCAGCTCAAGTCTTGACAAAAGAAACTTGTTGGCACTTACATGCACTTTTGCGCTCTGGCAACCAGAGTTTGATTCAGACTCTAGTCTTTTCCAGTTCCTCCACCTTTCACTAACAAAATGATGGTGTTGAATGCTGAACTGAGATCAGTATGACTGGCATTCATAAGAGTCTATATTGTCCAGGTGTGGACATTTGATGAAATCTTGACAATATACCGAAAAAACTGAGCTTTGCTATCCACATGTATTTATCCTAATGTATCCTAATGTATCCCATTTTTTACAACTATTTTCAGTCTGTAAGTGAAAAACAAGATTGCAGGTAATGTGTCATTCAGATCAGCATCTATAATCACCTTCCTCCATAATACCACCAGAAATAATTCAGAAAAACGAATATTTTCCTTAAATAACTTTGGTTGATTGACAAGTTTATGGATGGAACCTTTTGACCCATTTACTACCCACAATACTATAGATAGTAAAGAGGTTGTATAAGGCTGTCAGAGCAGATGTGCTGTAGGATTGAGGGTAAAGGGGATTAAGAGAGGTGGGTAGTCTATAGTAAAGTTTTTTGCAGTGAACATTGGGTTGAAGTTTTGGGTAATACATCTCTATATATAGACGGTCCTGGTTCTGCCTCTGTGTGTCTGTCTGTTAACTCTCACCAGGTTCATAACAATGAAAGAACCTCCACAACAGGAGCCTTTAACTCAACTAATTGGTCAGCAGCTGATTGATCAAAAAGGCTTTCTCAAGGTTAGCAGGTTATGATGTTAATTATCTGCTTTTGTCTCAACGTTCTTTTATGTTGTATCAACTGCAGACATTGTAGTCTGTTGATTGATACTAGAATGAACATCACTAGCAGCACCCGCAGACGACTTTATAGAAACACACTCCTCAAGCAGCCACCTGTAGTTCTTTTTTCCCCTCTTGCAAATTACCTCTTTTTTGTTTGCTGTCTTTTACGAAAGAATCCCATCTTACAGATAAATTTTTTGAATAATTTGTTTTTCAATGATGGGCATTACATAAACATGACCAAAATGATGATTGGCCTTTGCAATTGTCATATTTCAATGATAGTTAGGCAAGTAGATAGGTGCTCATGCTGCTAATACATGGTTGACTAAATGATGAGCAGGGTATAAAGCTTCCTAATAATAAACACCACAGTGAGTTCAATTAATTCTATTATTATTTTGGCTGTATCAAACAACCTGATTTCCATCTCTTACAATCAACTATTTAATTTATGCCATTTTATTATTTCATAGATAAGTAATGTTCTATAGATCTTGTTTCCGTTTTTTTGCTCACAGTGTGCATTGAGAGTTCAGTCTAGTCCTTGATCTTTTGGCTGTGTCAGAGGGCTTTTAGGTAGAAGCAGTTGAAAACAGCGAGCCGTTACTTTGCTTCATGCAGGACCGGGCCTGGGTTAGCGCTGTTAATGAAGGGTGCCTTTAAGAAGTCTCCAGCGTGCAGCCAGGCATTACAGATTAGGTCAGTGGAACGGCTAGTGGGTTGAGCATGATGGATGAGGGGCAGAATGAGTTTCTGCCGAGCAGCATTGTGAAATCTTTTCATTGTCACTGACGGGCCTGTGAGGCTCTGATGAACGAGGGAGCAAGTGTCAGAAAAAGCCCTTCTTTTGCTCCCTGCTATGCCTTTAATATCTCCCCTAGCTGCCCCTCAAGTATTGATAAAACTAAAGTGTAAAAATAGTCCTGGTCAGCGGAGAGAATATATCCGTACAACAGCAGAGACGATTAAACAAGGTCGCTCTTGTGTTTTTGAGCTTCATTTCTGTAAACACACAAGCACCAGTTCCTGGACTTGGTGAGAGCGAGAGGAAGAGAGAGGGAGCCTCTTTATGGGAAATGTTTGTGACCGGGGTGACAGCTTGGCTTGATGGATGGGCTGCCTCCATCTGGTTGCAGTGCATGTAATAAATTTCCATGCTCATGTTTGACCTCTTTCACTTACCAGACACATCTTTCACTTTTGGGACGTCCAAGAGGGACTCACAATTATGAGGCGAAATGCTGCCAGGGTGTAGGGATAGTGCTGTTTATGGGCCCTGACCCAAGGGCATAGAGTCTGAAAAATAGATAGCAGTAAACAATGGTTGGCGCTGACACCAAAGTTTTTCTGCATTCAGTAATCTTTCAAACATTCCTCAGTGCTCAGTGTGGCCATGACCGTCTTATGATCTTACAATTTGAAGCTCCTACACCTCCTACAGCTCTCACTGGTAATCACCCTATACACCGGGCAAGATGCACATAGGAAATGCTATTGGACCTTCCTGAGATGGACTGGTCCAGGGTGTATTCCTTGCCTCTCGGCCTATCTTAGCTGGGATAGGCGCCAGTAGACCCCCGTGACCCAGAATTAGGGAATAAGTGGGCAAGAAAATGAATGAATGAATTAAAGCAAACTAAAATACCCAAGCAATTGACTCATAATCTGGTATCAAACACACAATATAAAGCACTAAGCTAACGTGTATGCTAGCGAGAAGCAAAAACAGCACACAAAAACGCTATGCTTCAGTGCAAAACGTCTAAACTGTGCAGCAGCGCTTGACTATTCATGCCATGTAAAAAGAAAAAAAAAAACTACTTTCACTGACACGCATGTCTGGAGCCAGTCACGGATGACAGATAAGCTGTTTTTATTAGCAAATTCTGCTTTAGTGCTTTTCTTAATGCTAATTTGACTAGCTAAGCTTGGGGAGCTTTACAACGCCCCCCAACCCCTGCAGTCTGTGTCATGATACGACACATTGTTTGTTTGATGCTATAAAATGCATGTGGGGCTATGTAGGTACAAGGAAGCATTCGGAAGCAATGGAAAGAGGAATCGAGGAGTGTTTTGTAAAAGGGAACAGCAGGTGCATTGAAAGCATGATACTTTTTGTGGAACAGGTGTCCTTAAAATGTAAATGCAAAGAGTTATGCAAAAGGAGTGCTTTAGTTATTTTAAAGAGAGGGCGAGAAAAAGAAAGAGAGAAAGAGAGGCTTTGGTAAACTCCTAGGTAAGTGTTTATATGGCTCGCTGTATAAATACAGGCAGCTGGAATGCCCTTAAACCAACCCGATGCATTAAGCAAGTGTTTTTTCAGTAATAGAAACAGATAGCTGGCTATTGGATTTTAATAAAGCGGGATAATAATGGGGCTAAGAGTGGAGTGAATTGTAAAGCAGAAGGCTAATGAAGTGCCTATGTGGGCAGTATGTGAGAAATCACCTATAACCTATTAAGAAAGAGCCTAACTCACTGGGTTGAGTCCGAAAGCCTGATTGAATTAGTTGGCCTCTTTAATTACTAAGTATCTTAGATGGAAGCTGTGAATTTAATTGAACTTTTTTTTCTGCTCCCTGCTCAGCCAGCCAAACAATTTGTTCAGAAGAAGAAAAAAAAATGGAATTACCCACTTTCTTTTTTTTCTTTTTCTTTTTTGGATATTGATTATTATAACATTAGGAGCTTCCCAGGAGTTTCCATACCATTCGTATAACATTACTCACAATAACACACATGTTATGATCACAAAGAACTTACTTAAAATTCAATCCACTTTGGCATCATTATCATGTATCAACATAATAAATGAGCCCTTCAGAGCATGGTAATTATAATTTGATAAATCATCAGCAGAAAATTAACTGGATGTCAAAACATTCATTGCAAAGGGTGATGAATCGAGGATGATTGTGATGATGAATTGTGTTAATCTGCGCAGTATGAAGCCGGCGAAATGGCTAAGCAGCCTAAGATGGATGGGGCATAGAAGCAGCAAGGTCAGGACATAGCACTGCAGAAGTGAGAGAGAGAGAGAGAGAGAGAGAGAGAGAGAGAGAGAGAGAGAGAGAGAGAGAGAGGCAGGCTGTGCAGTGTTCAGGGCTTTATCTACCTTCACATTTTACTGTTGTTTTTCATTGTGGCTTTCAAGCGGGGAGTCTTTTTCTTCGTTCTTTCCCATTGTAATTGTGTGTGTGTGTGTGTTTGTGTGTGTGTGTGTGTGTTTAGTCGTTGCTTTCTCTGAGGGTAAATATGGTTTCTGGTTAAAACAATGGAGTGTGTTTAACTTTTGCTGCACTCTAATAAAACTCTGTTGTTTCTGTTAGGCAAAGGTCAACAGGGCACTTAGCCGTCACACGACAGAGCTTGTAGTGTGTTGCCATCAGTACGAAAACATGCCTTGAAAACAAGAATAACTTTTTGTAACAAGTATTGTAACACCACAGCAGGACAACTTTTGATACGGTGGATCAGGGGTTTATGGGGTTTTTAACTGCATGCTGTTTGTTGGTAGCATTTGGTATAAATTTGGATCTATACATAATGTGTTTGTTCCACAGAAATACCCCGCATGATTGTGTGTTGTGCTTTGTTGTAACTCCAGTTATTGTTTTAGTCTTGATTGAGGAACACTGCTAAAGTTACTGCTAAAAATTGTTTAGCTGGGTATCTCATGCATAGTGTCATCATGCTGTCTAGTGTAGTGTTGACTTTTAAAGATGTTAGACTATAGTATCTTCCTTCTCACACTTACTGATCCATCAACTGCTTTTGAGCTTTTCCATTTTACTGTTAATACAGTTCCAGGAGATGGGCATCCTAAAAAATAAACATAAGTATAAATAGGGATGAACCAATACCTACCTAATTTCTGTATCTGATACCTGGAAGCAGGTCCGATTCTGAGGTCATGTACTTTTATTCAACATTGAGAAAACATTCAGTGCACAAATACTTCATAAAGAATTTTCAAGATAGACAAAAAATAATCTGTTAAAACATTGATAAAAATGAGCTGCTAGCGGTAGTGTTAGTATTCAGCAAAACCATGTGCAAGACAAGAAAATGGCATGGGACAAAATGGAGAGACATCTGGAGGACAAACTGATAAAACATTGACATCTTGTTCTGCTCTTTTAGGTAAATGTGTTTTAATCTCCTCTATTGTGTGTTTTGTAAACGTCTGTCATCTACTTTTTATAAGCAACCCAAATAATATGCTGGTACAAAGGAATTCCACTAAACCACCAACCACAAAATAACCCCTAAACCTCAGTGAACCACACCTGTATTTACAGCAGATATCAGGTGTTTTATCGGTTATGCAGTCATCTGTTGTTGCCAAACATGCTGACGGCGAACATGGCCAAGCTGTTTGATGTTTACACATCACACAATGCCAACTGTAGATCTCGGTAGATCTAATGATACGTGATCAGCAACAGGTGCTGTGTTTTATGAGGTGCTTTCAGAAAAGATGATTTTTTTTCTCCCCCCCCCACAACAGATTGTTCTGATAACTGTAGCGTTTAATAGTTGATTTTGAACTTTTACAACCAAACAAATCAACTAAATTGTACACTAAAGTGAACCAGGAATCCTGTGGCGTTATCTTCCATCTTTAACTGGAATTTTATTTAAATATTTGACTCTTGCAAACAAAGCCACAACGTCAGCACTTTTTTTATTTATTTATTGTATTTATTTTTATTTGTTTGTATTTATTTAAAATAACTATTTGATGTCCCCGCTGGGACAGGCGGCGTGGTGGCGAAGTGGTTTGTACAGTCGCCTCACAACAAGAAAATCCCGGGTTCGAATCCCGGGCTGGAATCTTTCTGTGCGGAGTTTGCATGTTCTCCCTGTGCTTGCATGGGTTTCCTCTGGGTACTCCGGTTTCCTCCCACAGTCCAAAAACATGCAGATTAAGTGGATTGTTGATTCTAAATTGTCCATAGGAGTGAATGTGTGTGTGAATGGTTGTTTGTCTGTGTGTGACCCTGAGATGGACTGGTGACCCGTCCAGGTTGTACCCCTGCCGCTCGCCTATCTCAGTGCACATAGGCAAAAGGCAGGAGTACCCCATAGACAGGTTGCAGGTCCATTGCAGGGCTAGCCACAGATGAACAACCACGCACACTCACTCCTACGGTCAATTTAATCAATTTAAGTTTAATCCAATCAACTTAATGTACATGTTTTTGAATGCACAAAAGTGTGGGGAGAAGAAAAAAGCCCTTGCCCTGGCAATCAAGTCCGACACTAGTTCACCCACATAATATTCAGTTTTGTTCAATTTTATTTGTCAATAATTAATGTTTTGGTCATATTTCTAGTTCCTTTTCTTACCATTATTCTGTTGTGTTTAATGCATTGTTATAATAGTCTATTTAATGAGAGTGTGGATGTGGATATTGATATGACACGATATGTGGAATAATTACTAATTTTGTTTACGAATGTATTTCTAAAGCCTCACTTTGGATGTTTAACTTTAGTTGCAGTTTTTTTTTTTAAGGTTGACGGAGAAATGGCACTGTCACATGTTCTGATATTTACCGTTGGCTCAGAGCTATGATCAGTCGCTCACCAAAGCCATCACAAGCTTCCTTTGGACTGTGGAAAATCTGGCGGCATTTCAGCTCTCGCCATCACTCAGCAGCTTGCAGAAATTAAACATCCTCTGAGGACAGGTCCGCACTTTCGCCTTTAAATAGGTTGTCTTTGGGTGATGACTCTGGAATAAATGTTGGTAAGAATATGGCAGACAGCCACATATTGCAAAACAGTAAGTGAAGTGCTAGTAAACAAGCACAGAGGTCAAGTTATTGACTAACCCTAGGTCTGTTGCCAATGCAAATAGCCTAACAATCCGGATGCATATAAAATGAACACTGAATCATTCAAGCTGCCTGACTGGCATGCGTGTAGTGCATTTCTTTTCTTTCTTTTTTTAAACTCTAGACACTAACTGTAATTGTGAAGACGTATGTGTCATTTCAACAAATAACAGCAATTACTCGTCACTTAATGTGACACGGTAGACGCTGCTACTTTCAGTGAATTCATTAGCTAAATGGAAATGTATTTTATTTATTAGATTTAGCTAGAGTGGACAAAAGCAACAAGTGATTCGCTTAGCCAATGTTGTTCATTAGTTATTTTTGACCGCTTCTTCCTAATGTCTTTAAATGTAATAAATAAAGCAACTTTAGCATAAGGAAAGATTAATATTTGCCTACTCTTCTATTCTATCACAGGCTGAGATTATCGTTTACATTAGATGGCTACATTAGAGAGGTATCGCTCACCTCAACAGTTTTTAGCAAATCCCATATTGTGGCTTTACCAGGTGTGGAAATTTGGATTGGGTGGGAAAGACAGTTGTTTGGGTGGGCTAAGCCTATCCCTTCCCATGCTTAAAGCTATTTAATTTCACAAAAGAATAAAGACTTGCATAATAGAATTGTTGTGTTTTTATTTTTACGATGATCCGTTGGTGTGTCTAGATTGCAGAGGCACTACGTTTATTCCATTTTTTTCTGTAAGTTTTTGATTGTCTAAATAACACAGTATCTCATCATACAGCTGCCTTGCATTTTGACAGTACAATAACCCATAATTCCCTCTGTCACTCAGCATTTCAAGGGCAGTGTTTCATTGAGTGAACTGAGCAGGAGTGCATTTGCATTTCGGAGGATGTCGGGTAGGGCGGGGGTTGAAGGGGGAAATGGATTTCATGTCTTGTGTCACTTTAGATTTTACCCATCATGCCCCATTTTTTGCAGAATGCATTTAAGCCAATACACTTTCGAACAAGGGTCTGTGTGTTTCATTTAAAAAATAAAGTAGTCAGACTTTACAAACAGATATACATATATTCCTTATTTATTTTTGTGTTTTTCCTGAACTGAACGATTTGAAGGAAGATTTAAATTATATTCTAGTAAACTGAAGGAAATAAAAGCACAGTGGTTAAAGCATTGTTTGTCCAATTGGACGATCAGGATTTGATTTCCAGCACCACCTAGTTGCCACTGTAGGGCCCAATGAGCAGAGCCCTTAAAGTCGTTGTTCCACATTTTTTCAAGGCTTGGAAAAACCAAAATGTCATTTTGGAAATACAATTGTTTCGCTTAAATGTGAACATTAATTGTTAGTTTGTATACACAGATTTCCTCAAATTGCTAAATAATTCAATTAAATTCGGAGAAATCCGGTTTCCAAAGTTTCCATGAAAAGCTTCCAGAAGTTTACCGGAGATTTCCTACCTCAGTTACTGCAGATTAATGAAATTGTACTTGCTTTACTCTAAAGCCATGTGTTTTTAATTACAGCTAATGACAGGTGGGTGTTGCGGTGGTGTAGTGGTTAGCATGGTCACCTCACAACATGAAGGTCCCGGGTTCAATTTTCCGCTTGTGTGGGTTTCTTCTGGGTACTCCGGTTTCCTCCCACAGTCTACAAACCTGTACATTAGTTTGATTGATGATTCTAAGTTGTCCATGAGAGTGAATGTGTGTGTGTGCCTGTGTGTGTCTGTGTGTGTCCTATTAATAATAATACATTGAAAAAGCATCTGTATTTTTGTTAAGTGTTTAGCGTGTGTGATTAGCCTGGTCCTGACTGTTGTAAAGCACAGCCATCGTGTTTACAGGGTTGTTGTGGAGCTCGTTCCACATTGTATTAAACACTATTCCCTCAGGTAATGTTCTTAAACGTTCCGTTGCACGCTTGTGTCTTTACTGTTGCTATGGAGACCATGTAGGCTTGATCAATGAGACAAAGATTGAATATGGCAAGCATGTGTTATCCCAACTGATTGACATCCTTTAGATTAGCGAGGTAGTTTATTTGCTTCTGAGATAAAAATAATTGTAACTATGGCCCGATCTCCGTAAAGACATAACACTTAAGCACATGTATTTTTTTTAGGGTTTCTGATGCAAGAAGATTTTGTAATTTTATGTTTAATATTTAGGCAGAAGCTAGAGAGCCGTCACGTTGGGGTAATTCAAACATTGTCTTTAGAGTATGTAATGAATGAGTTCTGCTCCTAAGGTTTACCTCCATAAATATGCCAAGATGAGTTTTAATATATTTTTTCAAATATTAATCTCTACAGATAAACACCCATTCATTCATTTATTCATTCATTCATCTTACCTGCTCACTAGGGTCACAGGGGTCTGCCGTAACCTATCCCAGCACACATACCACTCACACACATTTACTCCTATGGGGAATTTAGACTCACCAATCAACCTAATGTACATGTTTTTGCACTGTGTGAGGAAACAGGAGTACCTTGAGGAAACCCAGGACAGGCAAACTCTGCACAGAAAGATTCCTTCTTATTGTAAGGTCGACCAGGCAAACCGCCCCATAGATGAATATTAAAAGCATGAAATTTTTTACTATTAGATCAAACATATGAAAACAACCTAAAATTTGAAAACAGAAACACCTTGTGTAGTTTTAGGATTAGTAATAAAAACCCCATATAGTTTAAAAATAATATAATAAAATACAACCTCCAGTATGAGTACCTAAAATGCTGACTATTAAATGTGAGTATTTATTTATTTATTTTTACTTCCAGCAAGCATCTAGACATTTTCCATGGCAATTACACACTTGTACTTCACACTCATTCATCTAACATTTTTGGACTGGAGTACCCGGAGTAAACCCACACTGCGAGGCAACAGTGCTAACCACTATTAACTAGTGTTTCTAGCAGGAGAAAAGCACAATGTGCTAAACAAATACAGTCTCTGTTTATTTTTCTATTGTCCTTTAACAAAGTGAAAGAGAGCCTTCTAGGACAATAAACGGGAAAGGGTGGCTTTGTACAGGACAAGCGCAGACTGATGTGGGCATTGAGGGGAGCCCAACCCGGCTCAGGATCACTGGTAAGCCTGTTGGACATCCGGCTTTGTTCCCTTTATAGTGCACTTATCAGAGGGCTGATTCACTTGTCCCCTCGCATGTTCCTCTTCTATCTCAGCACAGCCAATTTTCGACAGGCTAAGTGCTCAAATTGAGCCATTTTGTTTCACTTTAAACTAAAGCAGGACCTATTATGCTTGATTTTTCATTCATAGCTCCCACTGTTCTCTCCCTCTGTCCATCTCTTACTCTCTCTCTCTCTCTCTCTCTCTCTCTCTCTCTCTCTCACACTCACTTTTTCTCTCAGTCTCTCTCAAAACACTTACAAGTGGGAGTCCATGTGAGGCCCCACTGTTTTCTCGCCAGGCATGTCAGCTTCAATCTGCCACCCCTGGGTGTGAGGTACTGGCCATGGTGTGGGGCTTACAGGTCAAGCTTGCCTGTAATTGATGTTGCTTATTCATCTGTTTTGCTCTGTCTTTACTCTCCCTGCCTCAGCATCCACAAACGGCAAGAGATTTCAAACTATACACACACAGTACTTCAGGGCATGTCCAGACATTCCCCTCTCTCGTGCTCTCTTGTCCCACACACAAACACACACACATATACAAACGCCTATCTGAATGCCAAAAATAACAATTATATTAACCGAGTAACAGCCTCATGCTGGAAGCCCCCCTCCCTCGCTCAGCATCAGTTTAAGAGTTGTACAAGTTGAAGCAGGATCATTATGTGGTATGTTTCTGTGTTATATCAGTACGGTTATACATATTGCACCCATCACCCATATTGCTGGCTTACAACATGAGCGTAAGGCTTTACTGACCCCCTGCCCCCTTTTGGTTTTAATTGATTAGTAATTCTTATTATTTATTAGCACTAACATTAGTGTTAGGTACATAATACCTACTTAAAACAAATACTTACTTAAATCTGTGAACTGTGTTGATGTGTGATTCATTCATTCATTCATTCATTCATCTTTTTACCTGCTTATTCCCTAATTCGGGGTCACAGGGGTCCGCTGGCACCCATCCCAGGTCACACAGGGCGAGAGGCAGGGGTACACCCTGGACAGGTTGCCAGTCCATCTCAGGGCAACACAAGCATTCACACACACACACACACACACACACGTTTTTGGACAGGGGGAGGAAACCAGAGTACCCGAAGGAAACTCACGCAGGCAGGGGAAGAACATGCAAAATCCGCCTAGAAAGACCCACAGAATCGATCCCGGGACCTTCTTGTGGTGAGGCGAGCGTACTATCCACTACGCCACTGCGCCGCCCTTTTACTATTCATTAATTAATTAATTCATTCATTCATCTTCTTACCCGCTTATTCCCGAATCCGGGGTCATGGGGGTCTGCTGTGCCTATCCCAGCACTCATAGGGCGAGAGGTACACCCCGGACGGGTTGCCAGTCCTCTCAGGGCAACACATAGACAAACAACCATTCACACACACATTCACTCCTATGGACAATTTACAATCACCAATCCACCTAATCTGCATGGTTTTTTTCTGGACTGTGGGAGGAAACTGGAGCACCCTGAGGAAACCCACGTAAGCACGGGGAGAACATGCAAACTCCGCACAGAAAGATCCCGGCCCGGGAATCGAACCCGGGACCTTCTTGTTTTGAGGCGACTTTGCTCTTTCCACTACGCCACCACGCCGCCCTTTTACTGTTTACTGTTTATTATTATTATTATTATTTATTAATAAAAAAATAGTGAGATCACAAATCCACACTGTTCTTAGCAAACTTGGGAAGCTGGTCTGAGGAACAGTCAATTATTTGTCAATAGTGGTTTTTAATATGGAATCAGCAGTTTTGTCATCATCGTAAGGACGAGTGTGTTTGTCTTATAAAATAAATAACCATAGCCATATATAAGCCATAGTCACAGCAGATAAGTTTATTGGCATATCCTTTAAATCGAAGCTCCATTTCTTTTTAGCTGTGTATTTATCTGGAGCTTTTAGCTATATCAAGGTAGATAAATAACATTAGTTACTAGGACATCAACAGGTTTCTATACTAACAAGTTGTTGAGTAATGAGTATGGAAGTTTTATTACACTGAGGATGCATTTGTTATACAGAAATGATGCTGTAATAGACAGAATTGTTAATTTACCCAGATAATGTGATGAGTTAAATGCATTACATCCTTTCTAATAGATTATTTTTATTGTTAAATCCACTCATCATAATTAATATTTTGTCAGCGGTGCAGGACCTAGTGGTTAGCACGGGTACAGTGATAACCATACAGCAAGAAGGTCCCGGGTTTGATTCTTTTCTTAGTGGAGTTTGCATTTTCTCTGAGTACTCCGGTTTCCTCCCACAGTCCAAGAACATGTACAATAGGTTGATTGGTGATTCTAAATTGGCCAAAGAAGTGAATGTGTGTGGTTGTTCGTCTAGGCATAGCCCTGTAATAGACTAGCGACCTATCCAGGGTGGACCCCTGCCTTTTTTCTTATATGCGCTGAGATAGGCTTCAGCTGACCCCAGTGACCTCGATTCAAGGAATAAGTGGTTTTGAAGATAAATAAATGAATGATAATATTTTATTTATTTACTTATTTGTTTCCACTCATGGTAGAAGCTTTAAAAAGTAACCCAAATGTATATTTCTTTAAATAAAGCACTAATACGTTTACTGATACACTACTGTGTGCTTTGATATGTGAACGACCATCATATTATTATTCTATAGGGCATCTGTGCTGTAGTTACATGTGTGTTAACTGAAAGAAAAAAAACAGTAGAAAAGTGATAAGAAAAAGGAAAATCATTAATTACTGATCTCTATTTGATCTTTGTCTCTGACGCAGCGTTGTGCTGCATGGGTGGTACGTCTCAGGGGGGCCTTTGAAGAGGACGATTTTGTAAGAGATTTGGATCATTACACAATAAAGAACACTTCATAAGTCATGATGTGAGTTGGGGAAATGATGGTTAATGATGTTGACAGCAGTTCACCTCTATAGAATTACACTGAGATTTGACTTGACTTGCCTCTTTTAATGAGTCCTGCTTTTCCAAGGTAATGGAGCAGAGAGAGAGGGTGAGGGGTTAGGGAGGGAGGGAGGGAGAAAGTGGGGGAAGGAACGAGAGAGAGAACCTCCATTTCCATCAAGTTAAGTCAGTTAATGCTGCTCAGAGCAGCCATCCCGTATCTACTTTAGAGTGGCATGTCAATGCGTGATAGAGGGCATCTTAGTACCAAATCTCCTTGTCCCTTTTAACATATGCAGAATACAGGAATAGCATTCATTTAAGGGTGACTAGGCATACAATTATTATTATCAGCACAAATTCATGCTAGGTTTCATTCTCAAGCTCGGTTCTTCTATCAAATGTAAATGAATAAATACAAAATCAGTAATTCGAACATGAATGTATCCTTGTTTTAATTTACAGCCTGATTAATAGTGACAGTTCTGTGCTTTTATCTTTAGCCTTATCCTCCATCTTTTTTTTGGCAAGAGGGTCCTTTCCACCGAATCCCATGAGAGACAGGGTGTGTTTAACTGATCTGGATGTGTCTAATTGTCACATATAATTGTAATCGTAATCTCTGCGAACATTATGTAATTATCAATTTAAAACACTGTATAACAATGTTTTTTCTTCTGTCATGTCAAACGAAGATGTCTCTGTACCTGACACTTTGGAGGCAGCATAATAATATATTGGAATGACAGCTAATTATAACATAATAACAAGCTGATGACAGATTGGGGTGGATATGCCTCATATATTTAAGGGGCAATGCGTAGAGAACTGCAATTAAATCAAACCAATCCATAGTTAATTATATCCGGGTTTAATTACGTGTCCTTACAGGTTTTGCATTCCAAGTCTTTGATCCAGTGTCTTGTCGCTTAAGATTTGTAATGTCTATTAAATATTTTTAATTACACCAGCATTCATGCAAGTATCCGGTGTTGTTGTTTGTGTGGTTTTGGTGATAACCGCTTAACTCGGCCAGTGTGGATTACATGCAGACATTGGGTTAGTCGGCGATAACTGGGTGGCAATTTGATGGAGGGAAGAACCACTCTCGCTGACTGCTTGAAACCTTTTAATTAGCACTAATTACCCAGCAGAAAATGTTGGGGCTTGAAAGGATTTGTGTCAGCAAATGAGAGATCAAAGATTGCGGCGCTCGCATTTTAATCTGCCGAGTAAAAACTAATAAGGACCTTGTAATGGGGCCCTAGAGAGTGACAGCGCAGGTGGTAGACGTTAATCCTCTCAGCCGTGCTCAAGCCCTTCGTCTACTCCCAATTAGATCATCAGATGATTTAATTTCCACTCTTATATTGAAAAATTATTATTTCCTGTCCCAGCGACTGAAGGAGAAGCAACCACTTGTTCAAACAGCTTATTTTTAGCTTGGGAAGCCTGATTTAAAGGTTAACGCTATGGCACAAGACAAGTGAAGTATGCGAAGATAACATGAGACTAGTGCATGAGACTCATTGCACGTGACAGACATGTAAGGATTTTTTACTGTTACAATCTAAGAATCAAGACTAAGAGTTAAAGCAGTTAACCTATATACAAAGGTTCTTTTATTTTGCCCTTCTGAAATATCCTGGAACAGTTTTTATTTGAATTCCTTTCACGTATATTTACATTTATTTTCAATATTTTGTCTGTTTTGCTGTATTGACTTTTGTCATTAGTTTTTCAGTAATTCATTAATCTTTGGGCAAATGTGCCTGAAGATAAATTTCCCTTTAAGATAAACAATGACAGGATGCCTGCAATAGCATCTGTAAAGAATAGGATTGATTTTCAATGTGGTGGTACAAGAGGGAGAGTGCATTTGTTTGGTGCACAGAGGTGTAATCAGTCAATGGTGTCGTTTTAAAGGAACTGGTTGCAGCAGGCCTCAAGAAGCCATGAAGCATGAAAAGAAATTGTGTGCAGTGTTTCTTAACTTGCAGTAGTGCAATATGACAAACCTCCAGACAGGAGTTATGGTTTTTTCGATGGAATATCTTAATGTATGTGCAAATAAAGGCAGCCATATTAAGCCAGAGTAAGTGTGTTGGGTGTTCATGTGTATATACAGTAGACCAATGGAGTGCATCTCAGCCAGTAAGTCCTAGTCTGCTGGCCTAAACACGTCCAGAAGCTAAAATTTGTTTTATTAAATTGTGTTAATTTTTTTGCAAGTGTCTATTTATTTTTTAGTAATTATTTTGTCCAATCAGATTTCAGTTACTATATGAGATCATGTTTATGTTAATCTGTTCAAAGCCTTCAAAAAGCAGTAGCACTGCCATTGTGACATAAGCTGTAAAAGCAGTGACAGATTGCTAATTGGTTCAAATTATTAATGACTCACGTCCAAAAGCACATATGACAATGACGTCAACATTGTCCGCTCCTCTGATTGGTTGATTCGAATAAAACCCTGCTTCTGCCAAATTATCTTATCAGAACACACCTGTAAAGATGAAACCTTTGTCTTGGACATATTTAAAATAGGTTTTTAAGGCCGACTTTCTATCAAGAGGAGAGTACGGCTAACCCCAAATAAAAGTAGCTCATCCCAGGCTGGGAAAAATTTCCTTCTCCACAACTAGGTCATTGCTGATGACTGATAGTTGTTTTACAGCCTTTTAATGTATTTTTAAAATGTTTTTGTGATGTTATATTTATATTATGATAAATATTGATTCTGAACTGCTCCAGATGATACATGTAGTACAGTTGGCAGTGATAGTGTAGAGATTTGGAGTTATGTATATATAAATGGTATTTATCTACAGTACACGAAATGTCTTTCTCTGTGTAATGTTATAGAGTATTGTGTTTTTCTATAACAGTGATGGTTTATATAATTGCAATATGATAGTAGTGCTGTATCAGTCCCTGATGAAGGCCCAGGTAACAAGTAGTACCTGGCTTTCCTGACTTAACATTTTTTCTGATCTGTGTTAGTACTGGCTTTTAGAGGTTCAAACTCTAATAGTTAGACACACAAGAAGACCAGTGATTAGTCCGACAGTTGTGTTTTCAAGGTTCCGTATGTTACTTATGGGGCTCATCAGGTCAGTCAGCCTCTGTATTGGGAACAAAGTTTTTTTAGGCCAGAGGTCAAAGCCAACTTAAAAAGTCAAGCCTGTCAAAAGACTCTGTCACATTCCTACCTTACGGCCAACCTTGGCTGATCCACGGCCATTAATCACTGAAGAGAACGGCTCTGACCTCAGCTCCCTCTGTCTTTGAAGTGTGCTGTCCGCAGCTGCATAAGGAAATCATTTGCTGCCTGATTCAATGAGCCATCAGAGGAGCCAGAGGACCTAATGACATGTGAGAATATTAATCTCCTTGGACCAAGAGTCATGAATCTCAAAAAGCAGTCCATAATTCACCTGCCGTTTCAATCTACATCTTAGACCCCACACCTAACATGAGCTAAACCAGCTTGGATCTAATATTCTGCTTCAAGAAAGGACAACGTGGAATATGAAAATAGTTTTCTTTTTACAAGGATATTAATATTTCCATCTAAGCTGGCACCATGGTGCAGTTATATCAACAGTACCCACATGCGCAATTGACCAAGGTTCGATTCTGGCTCGGGTTCCTTCCGGTCCCACCCCGCGCTCTCTGTCCTATCAATAAAGGCAAAATGGCTAAAATACATCTACTTTTACTTTCACATAAATGTTGACATAATCACTAAATTTTGGTTATTACGACTATTGCCCCAAGAGCCTGACAAGCACATAAATATAGGTCTAAGCCTATTTTCTAAGAGTGGTTTCTAGGGGTGTGGGTTTTTAGTTTAGCCACAATAGCCATTACTTTAAAAATAATTTTACATAGATAATAGCAAATCCTATGTACTTCGATTTCCGGAATGAACCCAAATCTGTAAGACCCATTTCCACATAGCAGTAATGCTAGTTTGTGGGATTGTACCTATTGTTAACTGTCATACAGAATGTCTCATTTTGATTTCTTCACCCGTGCCATGTGTAAATTGTGCTACCTGAGGCATGGTGACAGATCAGGAGTTAGCCTGCGGGGCAACTGTGAGACTAAGCCACATAATAGGCTAACCCTGCTGCGCTAACAATTTATAGCACTGCAGCATCTAGGACCGTCAGGATTGTAAGACTCAAAACAGAACAGTATTCAGTTTAACAGTACACCATCAAAAAATAGTTATATACATTTATATACATACGCTTTATGTTATGGTATTTTGACCAGATGTTATGTGTAATGCTCGTGTTTTTGCCTTGTGTTCTAAAAAAAAAAACACGAGATATTTGAAACTTTTCCTGGGGTGATGGTGTCTTGTCATGTCCTTATTAAGAACAATTTTTAAGGCCACTTCTCTTTTTACAGCTCTGCACTAATCTATTCATTACGCTTGCTTATCTTGGCAGCAATCTGAACTGCCAGCTAGTCTATTAGGCACATATGAAAGCCATCACTCGAACTGTAAAGGAAAATTCATCAAACATTTCTCTTTTATTCTCCTAAGAGTGTGTCAATTTGGCTGTCATTTCTGAGGTTCAGATGCCTTCTTGCTTTAAAAACATGACTTTTTCCACCTTGAAAACAGCAGTGGGTTTTACACACACACACACACACACACCTTTCCAGCACACCTACATAAGATCTATAAGTGTATCTTTCCAATGCCTAGAATTTAACAATATATTTTTTTTCTTCACTGGAATTAAGAAACCCATATACTGTTCCAGCATATCAGTGTTATTGTTCACAAAACAACAGCGTAGCATGGATACATGTACATGTGTATAGTTTGCTCACCTCAAACCCATAGAAACACCTTCAGGAACGTAGGAACCAATCCTAAAAATTTCACCACGTTTGGATGTTATTGAAGACATATTTGAAAGCAAATCTGAGAGACCCACATTTATGCATAAGATAGACAGATGTCGTACTTTTGTATATTTTGTGTGTGCGGAAAGAAACTTGCATGTTAGTTAAAGACTTGCTGTATGTGTGGGGTGTTTGATTCAGTCCAGAGGGATTCATAAGCTTTGTTTGAGAACCTTTCAGAGTCAGACTTTCAGAGTCTATTACCTGACAGATCAATCAGACCCCAACCTTTCCATAAATCTCAGTCTGATTGGATAAAAGATCTGATGAACTTAATAATGTTGGACAATGCTAGCTCTTATCTCAAAAGCTTAGTATACTGTAGCTAAATACTTTGCATTGTTATGAAATTATATTGCATTTCTGGAAGACACCCTTTCTTGGAAGACACCCTTGTCCGTTGCAACATACACTTCTCTTTCATACAACTGAGCTATTGAAGGTTAAAGGTCATGCCCAATGGTTGTAACCTTAGTGATGCTGGGATTTGAACCCTGTTTTTCCACTCAGCAGCCTTCCATACCACTTCCTACATACTATTATGTGTGTGAACCAGGTGAGCAACATTGAGTTTTAAAACTTAGCATTGAGTAGGCTATAGCTACGAGTATGTTAAGACACATGCTTCCACATGGGGCTTGAGACACACAAAGTGAAATGGAGTGATGTGAATGTGAAGAATGATAATCAAAGGATCGGCACAGGAGCACTGTCAGGCCAAACACACGAGGGACTTAAATAGTAGAGCACAAGCAAAAGAATTAATGGACCTAGCAAAGGGAAATATGAAAAGCACTGATATCATAAAAAGGCAAAGAGAATTAATGTTGTGCTGGAATAAAGAAAAATATAAGCGCCGGAATGGTGTGTGACTGTGACAGCAGCTTTCTTTTTAAGTGAGTATTTTGGAGTAGACAGTATGTGCTTAGTACTGTTTGCTGAAGTTTACTGTTAAAGGTGCAGCGGGTGTAGTGTTGTGTAATAACTAGAGATCGACTGATAGTGGATTTGATCCATATCAATATAGCCAGTAGGTCTTGTTTGACAAAACAATTGATACTTTTTAAACTGGTTACTGACCAACATAACTCTTTGAGGGAAATATTGCTAAATTGTGCTCTCTATCTAGTACTAATCAATGACAATGTGCTGCGTTTAAGGAATTGCTTGTTATTATAAATGTATTACCTATATTAGTAGCCATTGATTGAAATGTGTTTGAATGAAAATTATTTGTTGTATGCTGAGCTTCTATAACACTCCTATAAGCACACTCCTAAACCTGGTGAACATCCTTCTCATAGAAGTTGGAGCTGTTATAGCTGCAAAAGGTGAACGAGATGTTGAACTCTATGGATAAGAAATGGAATGTCACTAAAGTTTATATGCGAGTCAAGGTAGGTGATTGAATACAATTGGCCATATAGTGTATACATTAGTTAATTTTCACAGAGAAAACAAAGATAGAACCTAAACATTAACAATCTGGCGAATAATAATCATGTGGGGCGGCACGGTGGCGTAGTGGATAGAATGTTTGGCTCACAACAAGAAGGTTCCGAGTTTGATTCCCGGACTGCGGATCTTTCTATGCGGAGTTTGCATGTTCTCCCCGCGCTTGCGTGGGTTTCCTCTGGGTACTCCGGTTTCCCCCTACAGTCCAAAAACATGCAGATTAGGTCGATTGGGGATTTTAAATTGTCCATATGAGTGAATGTGTGTGTGAGTGGTTGTTTGTCTATGTATTGCCCTGCAATGGATTGGCAACCTCTCCATGGTGTACCCCTGCCTCTCACCTTATGTGAGCTGAGATAGGAGCCAGCAGACCCCCATGACCCCGAATTAGTGAATAAGCAGATAAGAGGATGAATGAATGAATGAATGAATGAATGAGTAATAATCATGTGTTTATATAAGTAATAAAGAATACGTCCCACCCTTGCAAGTCATCAAACACATCAAAATTCAGTTGTTGTTTTTTTCCAGCCTTTTCCTTTATGCTGATGACATATTCCATCTGAAAGTCTATTAAGAAAGCATATTTTGAATGGCTGAACATTTCTTCCACAAAATATATAAATACATTTAGACCATTGAATGAGTTCTGGCCAGCACAATCATGTAGTCGTTTAAGGTGCCAGCATCCACATACGTATACCGTTGTGCTCCGGCTTTTCCAGTCCTACCTCTCTCTCTCTCTCTCTCTCTCTCTCCGTCATCCCCATTTCATCCATCTAACCTATTAATAAAGGCAATAAATGGCCAAAAAAAACCTTCAAGTCAGGATGTTCAAATATTTTAACCGCATCAAGAATGTATCTGAAGATCACCTATTGTAGCTTTAATTCTAAAAGAAGGATCTTATTGTAAAGTGAGAGCATCCAATATGAACTGACACAGTTCTGCTTGAAGAAGGCCCAATAAAAATATCCACACAATAGATCACTGAAATTAAGGTTGTATATTATATGTATGGTGCCAATTAATCGAGCGACCGCTAGTAATAGCAATTTCGTTCTCTGTCTGTATCTCTCGCCTTCTCTCTGTCTTTCTCCCTCCCCTCTAGCCTGGGTGGACATGGTAACTGAAATACCCAGAGACTAATGGTTGCAGTGACTGACATTTCAACCAATAATCACAGAGCGCCCCCCCCTTTCTTGTCAGTAGCAGTTTATCAATCAGCATGTCTGCATTAGTATTTCTCTATCGATCCATCCGTCTCTGTCAAGCCATCGCTGTGTCATTGTCTGTGTTCCTGTCCTGTTATTTGGCTTTCTTTGAGAATAGGCAGCATAGTAATTTGTTTAACAGGCACTGCCTTTAAAAAGAAAACTTTGCATGTCAAAAGTTTTAAAGGACCACTGAAGCTAAACGCACCATGACCACATGGCAGTGGAAAGTTGAAGTATGCGTAAATAAATGGATCTTTAGTCTAAACCAGTTCCCATGAATAGAAAAGCGTTTCATTTTAAAATCATCTGTATCTGTTGATGCAGAAAATATTATTATCGGTTATGGTTTTCATTCATTCATTCATTCATTCATTCATTCATTCATCTTCTTTCCCGCTTATTTACTATCCCAGCTCACATAAGGCAAGAGGCAGGGGTACACCCTGGAACCATTCACACACACATTCACTCCTATGGGAAATTTAGAATCACCAAATCAACCTAATCTGCATGTTTTTAGACTGTGGGATTAAATCAGAGTACCCAGAGGAAATCCACGCAAGCATGCAAACTCGGCACAGAAAAATCCCCGACCCGGGAATTGAAGCCGGTACCTTCTTGTTGTGAGGCAAAAGTGCTAACCACTACACCACCCTGCCCTGCTTTTGTTTTTAGTGAGTTATAATTAGATATTATCTACATGCTGCTCTGATGCACTGTGAAGGATTTGTTTGTTTAAATATTGGCATAGACTAGACCAGGGAGCGTAGTGACATTTTAAGTTTACACACTCTCCATCCATTTCAGTATGAACGCCTGTGCATACTATTGCAGTTGTATAATATAGCATTAAGTAATCATGATATGCTCATGGGCACTGTTGCTCTCTGGTAACCCGTGTTGGCGATTCCAGTTCTCGTCCATTCCTGGTCTTAACTTTAGCTCTTTCTTTCCCAACTTTATCTCTGTCCTACCAGTTAAATAAAGGCATAGGCCTCTCTCTCTCTCTCTCTCTCTCTCTCTCTCTCTTTCCATTCTATCATACACAGTTTGTGTGAGTTATTGGGACTATAATGATCGTGAAAATGTGCCCCTTTCCCCATGAGATTGCAACCTGTACACAAGTGTGTGTGTGTGTGTGTGTGTGTGTGTGTGTGTGTGTGTGTGTGTGTTCACATGTTTCTAACCCATCTCTAGAGAAATCTTAATTCACATTTGCACCATTAGCACAGTTCAAAAGCAAACATGCTGTGTGACTTTATTACCCAATTAACTTTTTTTGTTATTGTTGAAAAGTTTTATACTTCAGTTTACACTTTACAGACGGATTAATGGATTATGGATTACGATGGTGGAAAGAGCCTTAAAATGTTTAGGTAAAATGTGCTTTGAGTGCTTAGAGGCCTGAGGCTATTACAGCTCAATCCCCCCATGTTGTCGTGAATGTAATTCAGCCTTTCCCTTGGCTGTGAATTTAACTGATTAAATCACAGAGTGCACACAGCAGTGGTGACATGAAAACAACAATTAATAAGCGGCACCCCCTTCCCCTTTGCCCCACCACCACAAACACATACCCATGCCCCACACGCCTCTTTTAACCAAGAAGCTAATAATATTATACATTTGTCTTGGACTAGCCAAGGGAGACAGATGGAGATGAGCATGAGCCCAGATTTTATTATCTGACCTGGCAAATAAGAGTAATGTTACTTCACATCGAGAGTTAAACTACACTCATACACGGTATTATAATAACTTTTGGATTGTTACTTCAAATGCAACTTGTTTCCTTATGTATTTATTATTCTTCAGCAGTGATGCGCTACGTTGACATAACTGATGGAGATCAACAGCACTCCATCTCACAAAAATGCAAACTACTCCCATCCTGACATTAACGCTTCATTTGATTACTGCAGAGAAATGAAATGAAATGAAAGTATATACTGCTATTCAATTGTTGTTGTTTTTTTCCCTCTCTAAGATGAGCTGACAGAGTTAAATGTCAGTTAACTGAAGGTAGACACATTAACATTGTAGGTTGTCAGCCTCTGCCATTTGAGGGATTAGAAACACACTCCCCGGCTTTGTGCACCATCCACGTGGTGAACTTTAGAAGGCCCCAACATTACCCTGAATGCCAACCTTTACATGTTTCTGGGGGAGGAGTATGTGTTAGTAAGGGATTAGCAAGTCAGGTTGCTAAATAAAAAAAAGAAACATGAAACTTGCTACTATATAAATCCTGTTGTTTGTTTTCTGACTGGGTTCATTATGGTGAAGTGGTGGAAGTAGTAGTCGTTTGGTTTGTGGGGAGTTCTATAGTTGCACTGGGAAAATGATGGATGACAAGTTAAATTTGTGTCGGAGGAGTGAAGGTGAACTGTGACAGAGTTATTTATCTTGGGAATGGAGGGTTAGGGTCAGGCAAAGCTGGGTGCCTGAAGGCACAAGACATTGACAAATTCATCCTGCAAACTGCATTTCTGAAGCCCTTTTGTTTTGAATCCTGGCTACTCACGAGTGACCCTCATCACTCATACTGCCAGTGTGCGAAGGAAGCCGCGCCATGCCAGGGGATCTTAGCACCACTAATTCTTGTCATTCACTCTACTGACAGGCCCAAGCCTGAACTATTCCGGCTTGTGAAAGAGACTGACTGAAATATTTATTTCTGCACATAATGGCTGCCCAGATTTAGGGCCATATCATTTTTCCTCTTGTGCCTTATCATTGCAGGTCACTGACAGGCCTGAAAGCGTTCAACCAACTGGAAGAGCTGATTGTGGACAACAATCTTCTCGGAAATGACCTCTGGTTGCCCAGGTTACCACTGCTTCATACCCTAACACTCAATAAGAACCAAATATCCTTTCAGCCCAGCTCAGCTTTTGTGTACCGTTTCATGATTTACAGCAGAGAGAAGAGCGCGGTATAGTAAGCAGGAACTCTCTCGCTGCATGTTCTTCATACAGTTTAGGATCCTTCCTTTACACCTTTCAGACCTTTAAATGCTCTTTAAATGGTGTTATTGTATTAAATTGAGATCCTTTTAGAGGAAGAAAGCCAGGTAGAAACAGATATTGTGATGCTGACTCTGTGCCGCGGCGACCTCTAGTGGAAGACAAGCTGGAGAGGAATATAATAGGGTGCTTTTTTTTTTTTTATAACAACAAAAAAAAAAATTGTTAACAGAATTCTGTGTAAGTGACCGGCGTGTATAGTTCCTACAAAAGACAAAAGTTTATTCACCAATACGAAGCAGTGTGCCAGATTACAGGAAGTGTTGGGAAATTCAACCAGTTAGAGAAATAATCAAGGGGTAAGTAATTTCTTTTTTTCTCAATCTTAGATTTTGCAATAAAGTGGTCTGCACATGGTAATTGGGCAATTATTTACACGCCATAGTGGACCACTGAAAATCAAGTGCTGCATTAGCACGGTTGTATTTTGACATATCCGGGCTCGGTTTTCCAAGGAAGTGAATGTAATCGTGATGAATGCACTGTAAAGTGGCTGTTTGTTTCCCTGCATGGTGGGAAGAGAGAAAGTCACTAACCCCTTTTTACCACCAGGCATCCATCATTTTGTCAAAGTTTTAATGTTGTGCACCGAACCACCTAGGAAATGAAGAGCATAACACAGGATTTGAACAGCCGACTGTGACCCAGACCTGATCTCACCAGTAAACGTAGCAGAGTTTTTTACCTCCCAATTTGCTGATTGTTGATTACAGAAACCAGATCCAGATCTGATAAATAAAATCAAGCTTGTGTTTCTTAACATGCTCTTTGATACATCTCAGATATTGAGGCCTTGCTTGAGCTTTTACAGGAAGAGACACCGGCTCTGGAGTACCTGAGCCTACTGGGAAACGAGGCCTGTCCTAATCAGCTGGTTAGCCTGGATAAAGACGAGGATGACTACCAGAGATACAGGTCTGTGTTAACATAAATAGTATGGTCATGCCCACACTAATATTCTAACCCTCATTTTACTTTTTATTATTAATTATGATAATGACAGATTGACCTTCAACATTACAATACCACCAATGTGATGACTTTCCATTTTGTGGCTGTTTTACTTTTCAACATTCTAACCTTTTAGCAATTCTTATTCCAATTTACACTTTTATTACACATTCATTTATTCCTTCATCTTCTATACTCGTTTACTCCCTAATTCCTTTATCCGACACTGTGTTCATATGAATCATTTACAGTACAGATGAAGCCAAAAATTGACGAGCATGGGGGTGCGTGTGTTAGTGCTGGAGATACGGAAATGATGACAGCACACATGACTCGGTGCTGGAATATTCATAATGTGTCGCTTAACATCAGTCGAAGTACGGCACACGGGTCACGTCAGGGTAACACAGCTGAAAATAAATACAGCAACCTCGGCAACATTTTGACCTTTTAGCATTTCTTATTCCAGCTACAATTTACACTTTTATTACACATTTATTCATTCCTTCCTTTTCTATACCCATTTATTCCATAATTTGTGTTCTGCTGGATCCTATCCCAGCTCTCTGAAGGGCAAAAGGCAGACAGGTTACACCACGGACAGGTCACCTTTTCATCTCAGGGCCACACACACACTCACTCCTATGGGCAATTTAGAATTACCAGTCAACCTAATGTACAAGTTTTTGGACTGTGGAAAGAAACCAAAGAACCTGGAGTAAACCTATGTGAGCACTGTTAGAACATGCAAGCTCAATCAAGGAATAAAATTCATTCTGGCAAATGAATGAATGACTGAATTTCAACTAGAAAAGCATACCGTTAAAAAATAACTCATTTATATTACCAATACTACTAACAATAATAATGGATATCAGCTCATTTTTCCTAAAGATACTCAACCTTACCCATTATTTCTTCCTTTTTCAATGGGTTGCCAAATTGACTTCAGGTGTGAATTGCAATAACCACCACGGAGTGTTTGGTATCTTTGCTTACAAGATGAAATGCTGTATTCATTATAGAGCTCGCTCTCATGGGAATGCAATGTCATGCTATGTTACCACCATTTGTCAGCTGTTCAGCATGAAACCCTGTCGAGCCAGTGAGCACAGAAAGGGAAGAGAATACCTTCTTTTGTCTGTCTAGCACTTTATTCGACACTGTGTTCAGTATGAATCATTTACCGTACAGATGAAACCAAAATGTGCCGAACGTGGCGGTGCGTGTGTTAGTGATGGGGATACGGCCATGATGACAGCACGCGTGACACTGTGCTGGAATATTCATAACGTGTCGCTTAACATCAATCCAAGTACGGCACACAGGTCACGTCCGGACTGACCTCAGGTAACACACAGCTGAAAATAAATACAGCAACATCGGCAGAGGGATAGTGGATATTCTCCATTGCACACATTTTAACTAACTGTATCCAGTCCTTCGTGGGGCCACACATAGATGACCAACCTCACACACTAACATCTAAGGACAATTTAGAAATCACCATTATACTAAATTCTGTAAATGTTATTATACTGTTTAAAACTACAGTAACCAGACACCTGACATCATGGTAAACATACCAAATACCTTAGTATATATAATTAATTAGCTATTATTAATTCACTGTTTACTCCAAAAATATCTTAATAGGATGGACCTGAAATGTGAGGATTTTTTGAGACATGTAGCATGATAAAATTGCTGTCGTCTTCCATCGTCCTCATCATCATCATCATCATCATCAGCTCGTCACTTGCTTGTGCATGAGAGCCTTAGTTGAGATCTGTTTGCTGCCCATATACACGTCAGCTCACACCTTCTGTAAAGCTTAATCTTGACATGTCGCTTCCACCATTCCAGTCAGCCTGTGAAAGATTCTGTTGTCATCTCCATATTCGTATTATTATCTCATGTCACTTTCTGGCTGGGAATGAAAGATCGGAAGTGTGCAAAAGCTTAAAAGACATCTGTAATGTTACAGCAATGACAGCTTGATAGATGAGGTCCTGTGTTTTTTATTTTCCAATCTATTTATTTATTATTAGATGCTGTCCTAATTTTTTCACTTATCCACCTTCAATAATCACCATGAAGGTGATTATTATTATTTTTGGACAAATAACAGTGCTCTCAAAACCCCTTTTTTTTTTCTTTTTTTTTTTACGTTTATGCTATTCATGAAATCATAGAATGCTGTAATCGGATGATGCTTATGATTATGAACAGTTTATTATTCATGATTTTGATGAAACAAACAAAAAGAACTATGACTAACATCCTGTTTAACCTATAAACCCAGAGGTACAGAATTAATGCTGGCTGTTTTTTTCTGGTGTGCAGATACTTTGTGCTGCATAAACTGAGAAACCTGAAGTTTCTGGACAGCAGGAGAGTCACTCAGAGAGAACATCTGGAAGCCCAGGTTCGCGGTGCATACATGAAGGTGGTCAGACCCAAAACTGAGCAGGTCTGTTTTTAACCTTTTCATAACAATAACAGAACTTACAAAACAGGATGGACAAAAGTATTAGGACACCTGGGGCACACTTTAGGGCTTGACTGTATTGGCAAGGGCCTCACATTATAATACATATCACGATACATAGGCCTCGATACAATATATCACAATATACACTATTGTATTATAGTACAGGGTTTATCTGAAAACCAGGAAGACCGCCATTACCTCAAGCGTGGGTTGTTGATTAGAGGAGCAAGAATACATGGATTCAAGCTCCACTACTGCCAGCCAGCCACTGTTGGCTCTCAAGACCCTTAACCCTTCCGGCTCCAGGGCCACTGAATCATAGCTGAAACCCTCCCCCCCCCAAAGAATTTTACTGTGCTTTAAGGTATAATTGACGAATAAAGGCATTGACACTGACATATTGCAAATTTTGTAATAGCTGAAAATACAACCAATACAAAGCAGACAGGAGAAGAGAAGGGACATTCTGAGGAGTTTAAATAACATGACATGAATGCAAATTAGTCTAGATAAATATGTATAGATACTAGAGTTTATAATACATATCTTCTTAATCGCTTATTTCCCAATTAGGGGTCACAGGGTTTTACTGGAGCTTATCCCAGCGCACATAAGGCAAGAGGCCTCCAAACTTTCACCCAATCTTTAATAAAACTTTAATATTCCATAAATCATACATTTTTTTAATATAATTGAGTGGGATGCAAATCTAACTGCTACCACTTGAGTATTGAAGGTTGAATTGCAGGATGTTTTAAAATCAACCCTAATAATAATAATAATAATAATAATAATAATAATAATATAATAATAATAAATCACAAACTACATAACAAAAATGTATTAGTTATATTATAGCATAACATTTCTAAATGCTTTTCAGAGTAAAAGTTCAGTATTATACACTGTTCAGGCGTAATGTCTTCTGCTGTCCCTCTGTCTTTGTTCCATTCTTTGAAGCGATGCTTCTCTTGTCCTGTTCTCTTTCAAAATCACATGAAGACCTCACGTTAGATACACTGGACATCATCATGCACCTCCGCCCACACGCACTTAAACACACACACTTATTCCTTCCATACCTGTGTTCCAAATATGTCTCCTCCCCCAACACAATTTTTTAAAATATGATTTCGGTTATGTTGCCTCCTGCTTTTTATTTTCCGCTCCAGGGCATATGAATGAACAACTTCCTTAAGATCTGATTCCATGTAATTGCACAGTCTTTAAATATTTATGTTGTGGTTTGGGCTTTATGGCTGCACCATCCCTAGAGCTGCATGTTGGATTGGAGAGGTAAATATGGTGGTACCTTTGGCAAGAACAAAGCGGTCTCATGACAAGTGGAGGGGGGAGCTGCTCTCATGAGTCAACCCGGGATTTCCTAAAGTGCAAAAGGAGCAGATCATTCATCATCATGTTGAGGCAAGCGGTTATTGTCTGGTTTCAAGATGTTGACGTCGCCTATTTTATTCAGCATTCAGGTCAAGAGGGAGAATGGTGAACCAGTGTGGAGGAGTGAGGTTGTTTCTAGTGGGTTTGACTTTGGTTCCTCACAAATGAGAGAATGTTGGGAAATAAATGAAATCGCTGCTGGATACATCTAATGGATTTTTTTTTCTTTTTAAACTTATGAAATATTCATTGTCAGGACCTTACAATCAAATAAATCCAAAGCAATACACTTGAAGCTCTGTAAAGTAGTAAAACAGCTCAGAGCGATGTGTACTTTTGTTTAAAGCCTTTTGAACAGCACACCTAAGGGAATGCAGATCTAGAAGAAAACTACGACAGGTTTCTCCCTGTTGCTTGCACTTAACTGGATTAAACTCTGCTTTAATGCTCCGAAGACCAGCTCCTCTCAACAATAGGCACCTTTGTGTGGTCAGACAGGAAACAGTCATGCACACATCCCTGCTAAAATCATCATGCCAGTCCTTTTCCCTTAATATTCGATAAGGCATGATGTGGTAGCCAAAACAAGCTCTGTAGGCCCAACTCTAATTGGCTTCATCATTGCGCATGATTGTCTGCTGACCAGTAGTGCAGGTTACCAATTAATAAGCTGCGGAGACAAGCTAGCAGCAAGCCCAGCCACCTGAAGATGATGGCATAATTAGTTATTTGTGTTTGCTTTTATGATCCATCCAGCAGGGTGTCGTACATGAAAAGACATGCTGGTTTTTACCCATGTTACAGCAGCCTGTAATTAGCGCTTTCATTTCCACAAATTTCCCATTCGTCCTCAGCACAGTATGCAGGAAAGCCAAGCTAGAGCTGGGGAGCTGCTTGAAACTTATTTAGAAATTAAACATAGATCATGAAATCTGGAATTTAATTGCAAAAATTATTATTTTTGTAATGTATTAAATGCTGTCTTCATCCTGCTTGGTAGTTTTGCCACAAAATAATAGCTGAATATGTGGAAAGTGGAAAAGAAACAGGCCAGACCACACTGTCATTTATTTGAAGTAAATAAAAGTGTGTTTCGGGCGGCATGTGGCGTACTGGTTGGCACAATCGACTCACAGCAAGTAGATCCCGGATTTCATACTCTTCACGATTGAGTGGGTTTTCCCTGGGTGCTTCAGTTTCCACACACAGTCCAAAAAAATGTACATTAGGTTAAGTAGTGATTCTTAATTGCCCATAGGAGTGTTTGAGTGATGTTCAGCTATATGTGATCCTGCAATGGCCTGGCAATGTGATCCCGAATTAAGGAATGAGCATGTTAGAAGACGAATGAATGAATGAATGAATGAATGAATGAATGAATGAATGAATGAAGGAAAATTCTGTTGCTGGGTTTTTGTATAACTGAACCTAATGGACCATGCCATTTTGCAGATTTGTAAATACTTTTGAATAGAATTATAACCACAGTTTGTAATTTGAAGAACAGCAACGATGCATAAACCTGTTCCAAACTTGTATCGAAAAGCAATGGAGGGACCAGAATGTTTCAGTTTTGACATAGCATCGTGTGAAGGTGGCATTTAAAGCTCCAGATGTATATAATGCCAGTGTGTAATTTATGGATGTGATGAAGGAAGATATGCAGGTAGTTGGGGTGAAAGAGGCAGATGTAGCGGACAGGGTAGTGTGGAG
>JAOTRA010000032.1:6413510-6425047 GCA_026260255.1 Pseudolaguvia tuberculata
AGGTAGTTGGGGTGAAAGAGGCAGATGTAGCGGACAGGGTAGTGTGGAGAAGAATGATCCGCTGTGGCGACCCCTAATGGGAGCAGCCGAAAGGAGAAGAAGATACTGTATATATAAGCACAGTTATACTTATATAAGAAGTTACCAGCATCGATTCCCAGGATAGAAGATGAATTTTTGTGTTGAGTTTTCTCTAGGTATTTTGGTTTACTCACATGGCCCAAAAATATGTACATTCGGTTGGTTGATTCTAAATTGCCTATAGGAGTAAGTGTGGGGTTCTTTGGCTATGTGTGGCCCTCCGATGGACTGGCAAAATTTATACAGTATTCTGGACTCAAATGAATATGTAGAACCATCTCAGGATGATTATAAGAAATGGAAAGCACCTAAGTTAAATTTATGCGTGTATATATGTGTCACAGCAAAGGGTTTGAATAATTAGGACCTTGTGATATTTCAGTTTTTCTTTATTTAATAATTCAGTGTCAACAATTCTTTGTTTTTCTGTCAATATGGGTTGCTGTGTGCATGACCTTAAATGATTTTAGCTGCAATGGCTGCAATATAACAAAAAATGAAAAATGTATAACTATATATACAGTCAGTGCAATTAATATACGCTGTTTAGTCGGCTGAAATTCTGAACAATTATTTAGGGTCTTTAGCTGAAGTTTGTGAACCTCTGACCTTATGTGTCTGTTAAAGCAGCAGTTTTACTTCCCAAACAGTTAATCATACTATTTCGAGGTCGATGTGAACTTTTGAGCGCTTTGAATCACATTAAAATTGAGTGTGACCACGACTGAAGCTGCTTTTCAATCATGACATTATGGCATTACATGCTAAAACGCCACATGGTTTGCATCAAACTCCAATGCGCTTTAATACAATACGAATACCATAACGTTTGAACTTTCTGACCTTTGTCAAGCCTCTCAAATTGTGTCCAGCAAAGTCGACGCATCGATTGCTTTCGAAAACTGTTCATGACACAAATCTCCTGGTTGAAAAAATCCACCCGCTGCAGTTCGAGCGGATTGAAATATTTAGCATGTCCACGCTTTAGTTTGAGGAGACATTTATTATAGCCTGTTGCAATTCCTTTTCTCTTCTGCATTGATTTCTCTTCCTGCATGCTCCACTAACCCCAAAACTAGGTATTAATGGAAGTGCTAGAAAATGAGCTGTCTCACTCGCCTTGGTGTCTCTGCGTAACTGATGTGTTTCAAAAACCAGGAAGGTCGTTTTGCGAGCTGTCGTTATGAGGACAGCATAATTGGGAAGGCTTTTAATTGGATTTCTTGAGAGTGAGTGTTCTAAATAAAGGCTTTAAATAAGTATAAACAGAAAACAAGAGAAATTCTAAAGATTTGGTTCTGTTATTTTGGGAAGGGTGGTGGGGTTGGGTGTGCAGGAATGCTATAATGTGATAATTCTCTTAAAGGGCTTACAGGTCGTGGTATGCGATGGCGTTTAACCACATCATGTGACTGGGCACCTATTGTAGAAATACATGTGGTTGTGGGCCTGCTGGCCACTTCTTTAGGGTCTTCTGAAGTCTCCCAGATGTTGTTGAAGTATTGAGTTCAACTAGCCATATCTGTCAAAACACTTTGACAAAACTTTGGCAACCTGTACAAACACTTTTCAGCAGGCATCAGTTGGTCAGAATTCTGGCTTACGAATGTTTCACTGACATCTCCATCCCAAACACTTTTTACACAGGATGAAGTAACTGCTCCCACTCCTTTAACCAAATAATGTTTTGTAGGTACATAAAAGTGTAATGTCTCTGAAATGTCAGCTAGTTTGTGCTTGGATGAAGTGTTTGACTCACTGTTCATGTAGGGGTACAAGTTCTCTCCCACATCCTTCTCATGGTTAATGAAAAGCAGACGGGAGCAGATGGAGCCAGGACTGAGGTCCCATCAGTTCTCGTCATACAGACGGCAATTCGCCCTGGCAGAGCCAGGAAAGTTAGAAAGCGAATCTCTCCTTTGTGCATTTTTTCATTAATCTGCCTCTCAGTGGAGTTCATATTACACCAACATCACAACACAACCCAGGAGCAACAGACCACCGGAAAACACCTCAAAGACCACAATGTTATACTCTTGTTTTTCCCCCTCATAAGAGGGGCAACCTATTTCCTCTTTCACCTTTGTATCTTCTTTCTTCCTCTTCCTCTCTTTGTAACTCCTAACTGTAGGTCTTTCTCTCTCTCTCTCTCTCTCTCTCTCTCTCTCTCTCTCCATCTCTCTCGTTCTGTCACTTTCTCGCTCTCTCTGTCTCTCATGTATGGCTGGTAAATATTTGTGCCATATTCATCTTCTTGTGTTAAAATTATGAGTTCCCTGAAGTGTTCAAACATAATAAACAGGAGCCTATAGAACTCACTGTGCCTTTAGTGTGTGTTGTGCGGAATCATTTTATGGGATAAATCTTTCCACAGAGACGGCTATAAAATATCATTCATGCTGGAAAGTGCAACTCCACTAAATAAATTGCTGGAAAGCGCAAGTTTATTACCACTTTTCGCAGACAGATGTAGCTGTATTTGTGAAGCTGATAGTGGCATGTGGCGTATGTCTGCTCGCTATAGAGATTATGATTATTACTATCCGAATATGAGATAAGGGGTCTTTTCTTACCGTTTGATAAACTGTAGCTAAATCATCATATCGTCATATTAAACTGATCCTAATTTAAGTGGCGGAATAATCTGTTGACGCAGGAATTTATTCATGCTCAGTGGTATTTTTTTGTTTTGTTTTTAGAACAATGTTTGCTTTGCTTTGACATTCCAGTACATTTGATGGAGTGTGAAAGCTGTTCTAAAGCCCAGGAGTGTTCCAGAGATTTAATCCCACTTCTGTTTGAAAACAAGGGTCTAGGACTGAACTTGGTTCAGAACTTTTCCTCTGTTAGTGCACAGATTTATTGTGATTGATTTAACTTATTGTGTTACTTCAGATGCTGCAGAAAAAAAAAGTTTATTATGATCAATTTATGGAACATTCAATCAGAAACAGAATTCATGACATTTATAAGGCTGTAAAGTTTTTTCCCCTGTATACGCTAGCTGTTGTGCCCCTTTTAACTTTTATTGTTTTGTTATTTATCATTATAGTCCAAACTCAAGAAAATGCTCGTATATAGAAATAAAGTAACTAGTACAATTAAAGCAGTTTTCCAGTAATTGTTTTGTTTGAAAACGTTGTGAAAAACATTGCGGTTTCATCCTTAAAGATTTTTCTATGATTATTTAGAGAAATTGTTCAAGTTCATTATCCATGTGTGAATGGCTCTGGATTTATGAGTGTATTTTTGAGACTCTTCTAACACCACACTGATCCCATGCACGTCACTTGTACTCTTGAGCCAATCAAATATGAGCTCATCATTCAACTAATCCAATCAAAGGCATGGCAAATGATAAATAGTATACATGTGTAGGTTATTATTTGGTTTCTTAATATTCTGTGGTATTTGCAATACAGGTAAGTTTTTGTTCCTGCTTTGGCCAGCTGCAGGGTCATCAGCTGGATGCCGCCAATCACTGATGTTTCTCCTGATGCACTGTCAAACTACAGAAGGCCATAAACAAGCTGAGAGAAGAAGCAGGAAGCGCAAGGTTCTGCCTGTGGCACTGGAGAAAGAATATTGGGTGCTGGACAACACCCCTGTAAAGTTTTCTTCAGAGAATGGCGGGTTGCCCACCCGCCACCCTCTGCATCAACTTTTACAGGGGTATTGTTGGAGCAGTTGGACTGTTGATTCACCCAGTAAACCCCGGGACACAACCTCCACAGGGGAGACCCTGGCTCTCTAGCCCGCCTTTTGGCATTCTGCTACCAGCTCAGAATACTTCAGACGTTTCCTTTCATGGGCTGCTGTCATGCCCTCTTCCCAGGGGATGGTGAGTCCAATAAGGAGGACCATCTAGTCATCACAATCTCTCTTGGGAAGACCAGCTGCTTCCTAAGGTTTGCCAACATCTGTCACTCTGTTCCTTTTTTTTGCTGTTTCTTTTCTGAGTAGACAGCAGAAGTGTACTACCGGACTTAACTAACCCTGCAAGGGAAGGCTTTGTCTTTGCTAGCCTGCCGTTTGCTGCTACCGTATAATTTTCCAAGACCTTCATCATCTTGGCAAGGATTTGATGATGATGCCACAAGAAGCGTCCATTTGTCAACACTACTTTGCACCCTGATAAGATATTCTCATTACTTGTCTTGATGTTGCCACACAAGGGGCGGCCTACCTTATTGCCAAACCACTGGGTGAGGTTACGAGGTAGCTCAATATGACGCGAGACAATTCCAGTTAAACTGAGCTCTATAAGTCGGGCACACTCTGCTGGTTATGATTCAGACATAATTAATGATTTGCACATTTATAGTCACTCTTAATTTGTAATTTGTTTTCATGCATGTGAATCATGGGCGGGCACAGCCACTTTGAGGTGGCATAGTGGATAGCACAGGCACCTCACAACAAGAACCTTACAACCGGGTTCGGTTCCCGGGACATGGATCTTTCTGTGTGGAGTTTGCATGTTCTCCCCGCGCTTGCGTGGGTTTCCTCCGGGTACATCAGTTTCCTCCCACAGTACAAAAACATGCAGATTGGTGATTCTTAATCGTCCATAGGAGTGAATGTGTGTGTGAAGGGCAGCGCAGTGGTGTAGTGGTTAGCACGCTAGCCTCACTACAACAGGGTCCTGTGTTAGATTCCCGGGTCTGGGGTCTTTCTGTGCGGAGTTTGCATGTTCTCCCCGCGCTTGCGTGGGTGTCCCCTGGGAACTCCAGTTTCCTCCCTCTGTCCAAAAACATGTACATTTGGCGGATTGGTGAGTCTAAAATGGCCATAAAAATCCCAGCCATTAGGGTGCAGCCTTAGTGCCGGTCCCAAGCCTGGATAAATGAGAGGGTTGCATTAGGAAGGCCATCCAGCGTACAAACTGTGTGTGTGAGTGTTTTTTTGTCAATGTGTTGCCCTACCGACCCCGTCCAAGGTGTAACCCCGCCTCTCGCCCTATGTGCGTTGGGATAGGCAGCAGCAGCAGCAGCAGCAGGTTTCATACCTTTTCCGAAAGATTATTATTCAGACTAATCTAGCTCCATATATCTTCTATAACAATATAAACTCTTAACAGAAAGACTCTGGGCTTTAGTTTTGTACCCAGTATAACCATATTAGTCCATCTCACTCATACACATGCTATTTAGAGGTCTGAGAAACCTCCTCCTTACATCGTTTCTCCCGCTGAAAAGCCAGCTGGACAAAAGCAGCTCACTCCTCCACGTGTTGTGTCAAAGAGAACTCAGGACAGCTTGGGTTTTTCCTCATCTGTCCTAAGGGGACAGTGTTCAGGACCGAGCTGGTGTTTGGAAGCTGCTGAAACTGCTTTGGCAGCTGGACTTCTAAAGGTCAAAGCAAGGGCATTGTTTAAAAAAACCCACTCACAATTAAAGGCAATGACTCACAGTGTGCGCATAAATCAGATAACATTGCACATCATAAACAGACCATAAAACTTTAAAGCACAGATAATTGTTAGTAATAGCTCCTAGCTTGATTTATGGGCTTGTACAAAACAAAGATATGAGAGTCCGACCTCAGTGTCACGTCACTCTTATTACACAAGTACCGTATTATAGGATTCTGTTTGAAAACAAGCAGATGGTTTTTTTTTTATGGAATTCAGTTGGAGCAGTCATGATGATGTTTTACATTCGTATGGCTTTGAGGAATGTGAGTGAGAACAGTTTGTATTTTCATCTTTCAGTCGCATTCGTAAAGCTTTTGAAGAGGAGATATAAGGTAAAGCTGTTTTTAATAACAACAAATTAGCAGGCTAGAGGTTCTATCCTTTAAAATCTAAAATCTTTAATATAAGCTGTAGATTTATAACAGGCAGCAACAAAGGGGTCATGTACATCTGTGTTTTGTTTTGTAAAGAGCAATATTGCTACAATAACCTCAATTACGCCATGTGGACAGAAGAATATGTCTTCTCCAAACCGTTGCCACAAGGTCTAAAGCACACAACTGTCTAATACGATCTATTGCCAAACGTTTGTGGTCATCTGACCATTAGATCCATATGTGATCCCTCTCTAAACTGTTGTTACAAATATGAAAGCCCACAATTATGCAGACTGTTTTAGTTTGTTGTAGCATTACAATAATCCTTCACTGGCATGACAATGACTCTGCACAAAACCCCTGACCCCCTTTATCACATTTTGTGTTATAATTAGAGTGAAAATACACTGTTCAGTACAAGGTCCTGATCGTACCACCACTAAACCTTTTGGGATAAACTGACTGACACCGATGGAACACCAGACTTCCTTACTTGATGTTAGTGTCTGGTGGAAAACCTTCCCAGGCGTATGGAAAGAAGTGATACCTCAATCGGTAAGAAGGTATAAAAGGTTAATTCATTGTTACATAAATAATGTATGTACACAAAGTGTATAGCCCAGCATCAGTACAGTGGTGAATATGTTGGGGCGATTGAGGGTTCAATTTCCAGAACCCTCAATCTGCTGGGCTCTTAAACAAGGCTTTTAACCATTAACAATAAAATAAATGTAAGTAAGTTGCTCCGAATAAGGGTGTGTTAGAATGCTAACATCCAGAAGAGCATCTGGCATAAAATCTGTGTCAAAATCACCCACATGTATTAGATGATTTGCTGTAGCGATTTACATTCAAAAGTATCCGACAACTTCTCTTCACACAGGGCGTGTCAACAAAAATCATTTAGTAAAATAGTAAAAAACAAACAAACAAACAAACAAAAAAACCCACCAAGCTGCTACCAAGTAATTTTAACCACACAATGTTTTTTTTTTTTAGAAATATGCCTTAAATAGCATACAAATGTTTGTCATATTGGACAAACCATTTATCCAAATCCTTCCCTTGTCGTTTGTGAACCATAAGCCAACTTTAGGCAAACCCTGATCCAAAGATGTAAATCGCCTCACAGCATTCAGCCATCATTCCCTGTCTAGATCTTATCTGTGGACAGGCTGAGTTATGCTAACGCTAAGTGAGTTGCTGTTTCACTTCAGATACAATACTCGCTCAGTGATGTTTTTGCAATTACAGAGGCACAGACAAGCACGTCCCACAGCGCTAGTTCTCATAGTTTAATTACAGTTTAACTTTTCAGTTTTCCTTAGATGATTGTAAGATGCTGCCAGCCTAATTAAACACAGATGGCTTATTCTGAAAGGCTTCAGTATGCGTGTGCCACCGTGCCAGAGCAGGAGCCAGATCATTAAGCAAATTTAAAGTAATCCTCCCTCTGATTGTATCACATAACGCTAATTGTGTCATCATGATTTATATACACATGCAAATAAGCTCGCTCGCTTCTGTTACTGTTGTAACACTTCATTTAGGTTTTATTAGAGTGAGGGGATGCTGATAGAGATTTATCTCCCACTCGCTCAAGTTCAAGGATAAGCGTGTCTCTGACCTCCGAGACAGATGTGCATCAACAAGAGAATAACCAGCTTTACATGCCATGTTTCTGTAACAGTGATTGCCTGAGTGGGTAATTAGGCTGTGTTCTGAATACTGAATGTGTGAATATAGCAAATGTTAAGAATTATACTTTACAGCCACTTGACGATCACTGGTCCATCTATCTTTTGTTAGATTTAGGATGTGTTTAGGGTAGTTTGGTTTATTTGATACAGAGCCGTAAGTAATATAATAAAGTCAGTCCTGTACCGCTTGGCGCTCATATTTACAGTGCATACATGCATTTCCTTCGGCCACTCCCGTTAGAGATTGCCACAGCGGATCACTGTGATCCACACATTCGATTTGGCAGACTGTTCTTTATGCTGGATGCCCTTCCTAACGCAACCCTCCCATTTATCTGACTTGTGCAACCTTAATGGCTGGGATTTCGCCTAATGTACATGTTTTCAGACTGTTGGAGGAAACCCACATAAGCGAACATGCAAACTCTGCACAGAAAGATCCCTGCCCGGAAATCGAACCCAGCATTTGGCAGACGCTCTTATCCAGAGCGACTTACATTTGGTCCCTTTTTTTTTTTTTTTTTTTCCACAACTGAGCAATTGTGGTTTAAGGGCCTACAGTGGTTGCTTGGTGGTGTGATACCTTTGTGACATGTATGACATTTAGATTTACAACATTTGGCAGACCCCTATTCCAGAGCAACTTATGTTTTTATTATTCAACTAAGCAATTTTAGGACTTGATTCTGGATCTTCCAATTAAAAGCCCAACGCACTACCACTTCCCTGCATATCTTATGAGGGAAATTTTCATACAAAATGACACGGTGTACTAGATTAAAGTGGTATAAATAGTTTTAATTTACCAGCTAAGAAACCAACAACGACTCTTAAAAGTCACACGAATTTTATTTCTTTTATGTAGGAAAAGAAGCTTTGCTTGCAACATTGCTCTTTTGACTAGACAAACCAAGTAATTATGCACCTTGTCACATCACATCCTATTATTCAATCCTCAGGACTTGGTATGAACCGCACTGTTTTTTGTTTGGAAGTCAGCATTTCTATCCCTTGTGATGATAAGTGTGTGCAAAATCCTAGCATTTATCCATAACACCCCATGTCTTCATGTAGTCAGGGGCTTAATTCTTTTAAATTATTTTAATATACTTTTTTGATCCCACGAGAGAAATTCTTTTTTCGCTTATCCCATCTTAGTAAGTCAGGTGGTCAGAGCGCAGCTATTGTACAGCGCCCCTGGGGCAGGAAGGGTTAAGGGTCTTGCTTAAGGCTTGAACCCAGGGTATTCCTTAACCATTGAGCCACGACTGTCCCGTATACACAACAACATACAAAGAAACATTTTTTGAAAACTGTCTGTTTCCAACAAACATATGTGGGTGGGTTGCTAAGGTGGACACAAACCTTATTGGTATTTATATTCCATCATATGATATATTACTCAGCATGTCCTTGTGATCACTACTGGCATATCTGGGTAGGGGGGTGGGTGAGAATGTGCTTGTGACAAAGATGGAGTACTTTTTACATCCGGTGTCAGACTCCTGTTGGGGCGACTGTTCTAATATCTCCAAGGGTGCTGGAGCCAGTAATGCAAAAGGAAATTTAATACTTAAGCTAGACATACACAAACCAGTTCAGTTCTTTTAATACTCTATGCTAGTGTGAGACAAGGATAACTCTCCAGTGTATCCCGACTTTACTTTAAAAGCATGTTGATGCAATTCAACCAGTTTTAAAAAAACAAAGTAGATTAAAAAAGCTCTTGAATTTCTGAAGTAGTCAAATTTAGTGGGCTTGCCCTAACTTCCCTAAAGCAGCAATTGTTGACTTGCAGAGTTTACCAAGGACTCCAAAAGGAGGTTGTACCTTTCATTGGTGTGCTTACACAAGGCTTCTTTGTGGTTTTTAAAACATCAGGTCTGGTAAGAAAAATGAACAAAAAATAAAAAAAGAAACTTTATTGTTTCCTGCACTTGGATTCCTTTCCTTCTGACATATGCCACTCTGTAAAGATGATAAATTCTTGCCTCATTAGCCAGCGGTGTGGGATTACAGGCTGACAACACATTAATCACTCGCCTCTGTGGCAGGCCCCACTCGCAATAGGCATTGTTAACAAAACTTTTCTAATATGTCACTCTCCTCCTTGTCAGCCTGTAATGAATCATTCTGATTGACAGCCCTGATAGATTACACTATTTATGCTGTGTGTAATGAAAGATAGCGTTTCCACCTACTGTCATTCCTGAGATGATGATAGCCCACTTCTAAAGTGAACCTACACACAGAGAAGAGAGGAGCGTTCGAATCAGACAGGCATTGACACGACTTTGAGAGAGGCATAGTGTTCCTCTTCATGGTAGGTGGTGGGTGGTGTTTTCTTGAGGTTTTTGTTTTTTTCCAAGGAATTTACGGTTCGGTGAAGGGTGTGCTCTGCGTTTTATCTTCATCACTTGGTAAGCTTCTGTACCAGGCAGCTTGACTTGAAATAAGTCTCTGATGAGGGTAATTCAGGATTGGCATTATATTTTCAACATTTGTGCTGCTTTTTGTTTGCTAATATTTTAACATCATCCCCACTACATCTCATACCCCCTCTCCAACCCTAGCTGAAGAGATGTCAACCAAAAGAAAGAGGAATTTGAAAAGAGAAATAGTCCATCATGCAGCTGACAGCTAGTGAATTCTGTTCTTTTCTTGTGAGGACAGCAAGCTGTCAGGAAATTAGTTAACTGGAGCATATTGTGGAGAGGCAGGTAATTTAGCCTCATTGATGGCATCACATAATGGCCTGCAGGAGTCAGCCCCCTGACCTGCCACTGCTTTGTGTATAATGCAGAATTTAGTGGCATGTTCAATGCATCCTGTCAGCTGCAGGATTGGATTCTCAGCCCAGTGTAGCTCAGCTTGCAACATATTGGTCAATTATTTCTGAGGCTGTCAACCCAGGGAGACACTGTTATTTAGTGTGTGTTAACTTTGCATCATTAAGACACCGTAAGACAGGTAGAGGCTCTCGTCAGCATTATTTATTTTGATTTTAACCAAGAATGGTTTGACCTCCTGTACTGTTGAGATTGCACAAACAAATCACAGCTGGTGATTCATAGGTTGACATTTTTTAACGGAAGTGTAAATTCTCTGATTTTTTTTTCTTTTTGTTGGTTTTACCAAGTGGAATCAAATATCTGATTCTTTACCGACCCATTAGCTTGGAATTATTTGGCTTTTACAGTATATTGCAAGTAGCTGAAATGAGCGCAGTTTCTTTCAGAGCCAAATCGTCTGGTTACAGGTTTGCTTTGGTCAATTAATATTTCACCGTTTATGGGACAAGGAATCGAACAAACTGTTTAGCAGTGTGACAGTGGTGACTTTTATTTGCAATGAGTTCATTGGCTATTAAAAGATGCAGCAGTAAATAAACAAGCTACTGGTGTCTGGAAACAGTGTAGAAACGGTGTCTATTTGGAGGATATTTTTGCAATGCGCTGACTGAGTGTCAGGTCCGACAGTAATTAATAAAAAGGAAGTGTGTTAAAGGGGCATGATTACATTATGCAATGAATAGAATAACATGATGTTGTGCTTCCTACTCTATAGTATTCTACTGTATAGTCAAGCAGATGTATGGTGTGTGCGTGTGTGTGTGTGTGTGTGTGTGAGAGAGAGAGAGAGAGAGGGCTAACAAAGGCTTGGATCTGGTAAAAGTGAGTAACAAACTCTACTGACAGACGACTAGTTGAGAAGAAAATGTGCAGTTTATTTACAAAGTGACACAAACATTAATCCGTGACTTGTCTTAATTTTACTAAGCTTAACTTGCAAGGTAGGTGGCGCGGTGGCGTAGTGGATAGCACAGTCGCACATAGGAGTGAATGTGTGTGTGAATGGTTGTTTGTCTATGAGATGGACTGGAGATCCTGCCTCTCGCCCTATGTGTGCTGGGATAGGCGCAGCAGACCCCTGTGACCCCGGATTCGGGAATAAGCGGGTAAG
>JAOTRA010000032.1:6431340-6443494 GCA_026260255.1 Pseudolaguvia tuberculata
GGTCCCGGGTAGGAGGAAAAGACGAAGACCAAAGAGGAGGTTTATGGATGTGGTGAGGGAAGATATGCAGGTAGTTGAGGTGAAAGAGGCAGATGTGGGTACAGGCGGACAGGGTAGTGTGGAGAAGAGTGATCCGCTGTGGCGACCCTTAACGGGAGCAGCGGAAAGAAGAAGAAGAAAAAGAAGAAGTTGTGGTGTAAAATAATCTGTAACCTTTCATTTTTAGTCATTGCATATGTGTGTGTTTTAATGACGGGACTGTACTAATGCTGTTTATATGACACACAGGATTCTCTGCACGTTTTTTTTTAATTAAATGGCCCCGGAACCACATGGCAGCTGGGTAGTTTTTAAAAAAAGAAACGCATTTGTGTTGTACATGTCACGCAAAATAAATAGAACTTTTTTTTGTTTAGATGTCCCCGTAGAGCAGCGCAATCTGTCACAGTCTAACAACACTTAATATAAAGTCTGCTTATTTATGTTTCTTACTGCTAATTTTTTTTCTCAGCCCGATAACAAAGCTGCACTAGAAGAAACATTGCAGGTCAGTAGAGAACACTAAATGTCAGAAAGTCATCAGTACCGTTACCTCGAGCTAAAGAAATCTGATCCTTTGTCTAACAGAGATATTAACCAGAGGTTTCATATCTTAACTGGAAATTAATGCGCTTTTTACAGCCTGCTGGGAGCTGCAATCATACGTGCCACTATAACATAATATCTAAGCTCTAAAGACATGCCTGTTTCTTTTAATGGCCCTTTTGTCTAACAACAGAGCATTATGATGCATGCTTTTCGTCCCACAGCTCAACCATTATTCACAATGATGTTGAATCATTAGAATACATGTTTAATTGTCTGCTTTTACCCTGGAACACCTGCTTCAATCTTTTAACATTTTTATCCTATCCCAGTGAAGACAGGGGTACACCCTAAACAGATTGCTAGTTCACACAACCACACACACACACTTCTATGGGCAATTTCGAATCACCATTCAACCTAATGGACATGTTTTTGGACTGTAAGAAGAAACCAGAGTACTCTGAGAAACCCTATGAAAATACAAACCCTGCACAGAAAGACCCCTTGAACTAGAGCCTTTCTTGCTATGTTAACCACATGAACATGACCCTTAAAATAATCAATAAGAGACTAGAAGAAGATAAAGAAAAGCGCATATACTTGCATGATAATTATGCTGATGCCTCAGAGCATCCTCTCTCTGAGGTACCTCTTGAGGTTACTGTTTGGGAAATCTACACTGAGTTTCTCCATGTGTCCTCCAAACTTCCAAAAACATACAATGTGACTTGACTACAGACCAGGCATATAAGTGTGTTCCTCAACAGCCAATGGATGTTTTCCTATAGTGCATACAGTGTTCCAGGAATATACATTCAACACCGTAGAGGAACTAGAAACAGGATTTACTGACACTTTTTAGAACTACAATTAAATAAATCTCAGTAATTGTATATATAAATCTCAATTATTCTTTATTCTAAAATCAGTTTATTTCTTTCAGTTGGTTCAGTTTCTGATTGTTTCCTTTATATGTCTTGACTGTTTTTATTTGCTCGTTGCCTCACCACATTAACCAGCAGTGTGAGAGACATAAAAGCTTTTTCTAATGACTAAACCACCTGCATTGCTCCTGGTGCCCCAACCTTCTTCCACAGGTATCTACTTAACTCTGCAACATGGTTGTTGTTGATGTTGTTATGTGTTGTTGTGTCAATAGAGTCACGACTGCGGGCCTGCGCTGCATGTTGTGTGACCTCAGTGCATGTCTGAAGTGCATGTCACAGCTCTGCTACTGCGCTCTGGGCACACACTCTGATCCTTCAGTCAGCCACAGAGCCAGAGAGACCACACCGTCTCCTCTTTGAGAGATAGAGAGAGAGAGAGAGAGAAAGAGACGGCAAGAGAGGAGCAGGAGAAAACAAAACATCTGTGTTTTAGCTGTCATTTCCCCCGAGAGCTGTCTCATTACTTTTATCTCTGCTCTCAGCATTCAGCATGAAACTTGATCCTGTCCTTCCTCCTGCTGTACATGCATACCATTTTGTCAAACAAGCTCGACATTCTTCAGAGGATGAGACGAGGAGCTTTTGTTAAACATGGCACTCAGCGATTTGGTGGGCTGCACTTTGAAGCAGGGTGAAATATTTGGCACAGATAGCAGAGGCGTGCGGTCGATGCATGCCGTAGGTGTGAACGTGCACAGCGGCTTGTGTCGTCTTTGCTGCCATTGGTTACCTGCTTGTTAGCAAGCATCAACTTTTATCAGGCTCTCGTCCAGGAATATCAACCCGTTCCAGAGTGCAGGTTTTCTGACCAAGGTCTGTACATTGCTTTACAATTCCATCATAACAGACATGAGCAATAAAAGGAAAGATCATGCTGCCCCGATGAAGTAGTATATGTTCTGCTGCTGGCAATTACAGTGATCTTCCTAATCTTGAGTAGAATTTTGTGCATAATTTACTCAGGGTAAACAAAGCTGTCGTGTGCATGTTGTTTTTGTTACAGACACCTCCTATCACTCTCTTTCTGTCTCAGTCTCTTGCCATCTTTTTTCACACTCTTCTTGTAAGAATGGTCTGTTCCTTCAGGGGCCACATCACTTACCTTCTGACATACAGGACATGATTGATGAGCGGCCTCGGGCAGTGAGTTGACTTTGTCAGCTGCTTATAATTTATACACCTTATCTCTGTCAATGAATAAAATCAGTATGGCGTGTGAAAATGTAAACACAGGTCTTCCAGCGGCCGGGGAAAAAAAACCTCAGAACTGAAATAGCCATGACCATGACTTCCTCCTGTGTTTCTCTGACTGTTCTCACCAGGCAGGCTGCAGATGTTGTGCTGAAAGTCAGTGATCCTTTTGCAAAGTGTAATTCTATACAATATAAGTCTTCTAAATGATAGTTCATTACCCTCCATCTCTCAGCAGAGAACGTCTAAGACTTCATGCACCCTTGAGGAACAGTGAACTAGATCATTATTCTGAGAATCTTATTGTGGCTGATTTAGAATATGACTTGGCATCATTTGGCTAGGGTAAGTATATGAGAGCATGCGATCAAGGTTAATATCAGACAAGAGTGCCTAACTAGGACTAATGTTCATTATGATGAATGAGCTCAGATTTTTCATTTCCATTTTCAGCTGAACTATCTATCATTCGTATCAGGTCAGTCATGTGCAGCCCACATTTTTTTATCAGTGATTTCAGGTTGGCAAATGGGCCAGGAGGATGATATGATCTAAATTCTATTTTAAAAAACCTACAGTGTGTATTTTAATAAAGGAGGGTGAGATAATTTCTTTTTTACCCCAAACACATTCCTTAGCAAGCTGAAGTTATTAGTAGTTATTAAGCTATAGAATCATTAGTTTTTATCATTTTAACGATATATAGCAGATGCAGTACATAGTGAATTAAAAGAATGTTTCTCCAGGACCCCATGGTGCTATACTAAAAAAAAACCCACAGAGCTAAGGACTAGAAGTGTAAGTGTCCGAGCAACCTTAAGTGCACATGTGCAACCTAGATTAAACAATACAAGACAAAGTGCAAATAACTGTACAAACATCACTCCTGACATTGCACTGGTGTCTTAAATGGTTAAGGTGCTTAGTATTAGATTGCACCTGGATTCAAGCCTTACCACCAGCAAGATTGCTACTGTTAGGTTCTTGGCCAAAAACCTCAACCCTTCCTGATCCGCTGTATCATAGCTGACCCTGCACTCTGCCACCAATTTGGGATGTGTACCAAAGTGTATAAGTACATTAAATAGCATCCACCAGTTTATAAGTGCAGTTATTGTGCAGATAATGGGCAAGTAAGAAAGTACTTGTAGCAAAGCTTATTGTGCAAACCAGCATTAAAGGGCTTAAACAGGATGTTTTTTCATGTTCAATTGGTGTAGAGTGTGTAGAGTGAGTGTATGTAAGTTTGAGGTAGTTATGTTCTGACTGTTGACGATTCTGATGGTTACACATTCGAGTTGGGAAGGGCCTAAATCATATGACAGATGACAGAAGGGTAAGTGGCTTGTTCACAATGCTGTATTATAGCTTTAGTTCCTTTAGGCATAAAGATGATATATTTCATTATAATGTAATTATCCAAAAAGTCATAAAATTGTACTAGCCTAATCAGTACATCCACTAAATTTACTTGGATGTGCACAGTTGTCTGAAATGTTTTTTGTGTATTGTAGCATTACATTGTAACTTCACTGGAACTCAGTGTCGTTATTGCTTGTAGGAATATGATGAACATGTCACACTGTAAGATCTCAGATGTAATAAACTCAGACTGTACAAACAATTTAATAACAAACCCAAAACCTCCATACTCTTCAAATTGTACTGTCTCAGACCAAATTCTGGCCAAACTTGTGTAGTGTAAGTCTGGCTTTAGAATCTCAAAGATTGTTCCAGCATGCCACTGTCACTTAGCACAAATATCACCCTTTTAGGAATAAAGTAAATAGTAAAATAACATTTTAGCATTATGGTCTCTCACAGCAAGACGTTTTTGGGTTCGATCCCTGATAAGGAGTTTGCATGCTCTATCAGTGCTTACTTGGGTTTTCTCTGGGTACTGTACAAAAAGTATGTACATTCTGTTGATTGGTGATTCTAAATTGCCCATAGGAGTGACAGTGTATGTGGTTGTTTGTATGTGTGTGACTCTGCGATGGACCGGCGACCTTTCCAAGTGCCCCTGCCTTTTATCTTATGTTTATTTATATATACATTTTTGCATAAACTGAGTTGATCACTGCCAATGTTCTTTGAGCAAAAGTTGAAAAGTGAGTGTGTTTTTCTTTATAAACCCCGGTATAGCTTAAGAAATAAAAAGCATGTTTAGTTAGCCCAGCCCAGATAGGAATGCAACTCTGATTCGATAACCCTTTCGTGCTATTGATTTGCACTCGCAGATAAAAGAGCTATGCTAAAATCATGCATTTTTCAGCTGCAGCCTTCTGCAATTGGCACTAAGGATTGCTTACAGCTATACTTATAAATGCTGTCTGGTTTTGCTGTATTGATTGCATTGGGTTTTGTGCCTTGGATGTTGGAGACACCAGGCTCTTCTAGCAGCGTTTTTGCTTTGCTTTGATCAGAACGTTAGCTTTGAGCGATGATGTAGAATAAAGTAAATGAGCATATTCTGGTAGTGAGGAGACACTTTATTGTTTCCTACTGAACATTATATCTAAGTTCGATTTCTTTTTCCTGTTGTAACAGATTGAGCATTTTGTTCAATAAAATTGTGCTCAGTATTCACCTAAAAGTCTTATACCATATAATAACAAAATTATATGGTAAGAATCTACTCAAATTCACACCCTTGAAATTTTCCAGAGTTTTGTAAAGATCAGGTATTATTTTTGATCCAATTAACCAGTTAAAGGTTATGGACAGGCAGCGTGGTGACATAGTGGTTAGCACAGTTGCCTCACAGCAACAAAGTCTCGGGTTTGATTCCTGGGCAAAGGAATCTTTGTGTCGACTTTGTATGTTCTCCCTACACTTGCATGGGCTTTATATGGTTACTCTGGTCCCCCCCCCAACCCACAGTGCAAAAACATGTACATTAGCTTGACTGTTGACTCTAAAATTACCTATAGGAGTGCATTAGACTGGCAAAGTGTCCAGGGTGTACCCCTGCCTTTTTCCCTAGGAGATGAACAAATTAAGGTTATGGGCCTTGTTCAGTGGCATATCACTGGTAGCTTGGTGGTTGTATGAATTGTGACTAAGGTATTCATCTTTTATAAGCATGTGGGTCTAGCTTAGCAGAGCGATGTAGCAACCATTTAGCAACATATTCTTTCAGATGGCAGAAAGGGAAAAAGTATATATTGTAATAAAACAAATAGCCAAAAGTTTGTATTAACCTTATCAGCACATCCATAAAAGTTGGTTGTAGCTATGTAAAAGTTGTCTAGAAGGTCAGATGAAAAAGAAAAAAGAGGGGGACGGGATAGAGAGAAAGAGAGCAAGGAAAGAGACAGACTTTTTTTTTACTTTTCACTTTATTTACACAGGTCACATATTATAAAAATATGACATAATAAATAAATAGGTTAGAAAGTATAAGAAAGAAAGAAAGAAAGAAAGAAAGAAAGAAAGAAAGAAAGAAAGAAAGAAAGAAAGAAAGAAAGAAAGGATGTGGAGAGACTAGAGAGTCTAATAGATAGAGAAAAGAGAGGGGCAAGAAAGAGCGGGGATCACGAAAACTTTACACTATTTGCCATAATTTTAAGGTGCCAGTTTTGTTCGATGCCCAAAAGCTGCTCAAAAGTTGTCTACTTCTTTAATGTTTTTAACCGTATGTGGATAAAGGTGTGGCTGCTGGCATATCTGTCAGCGCTTGTTGTTCCATATAGCCTTTCCTCATGTCCGGAGGACAAACTTAAGAATAGGTCCCCACAGGAAATAATTCCAGAAGTGATGTTGTGGAGATGGTGGTTGCTGCTGTTGTCAGGTGTTAAATAACACTTTGGACCAAGGACAGCCAAATGACAGAGTCCTCTCTGGGAGATTCTAAAACGAGGAAAAATATAGTGCAGCACGGCAGGAAGGACTCCTCAAAGAGGTGACCATCAGCACAATGCTGAAATGTTTGGCAGCACACTGCTGCCATGGTATAATTGGAGCGCAAACATATATGGGTGCAAATAACCCCCTGTCAGTGGCATTAAAAGGAGTACAGTTGATGGCTGAAAGAGCGGAAGAGAGAGGGTGCAGGAGAAAAGTGAAGGCTAAGTAAAAGGCAGATGAAATGGAAACATTGTGGGTTAGAGAGGGGGAGCAGAGGGTGGACACATGAAAATATTTCAGATAATTCTTAGCTTGTTGGCCATGTTGGGAAACCCAAAATGTTTAGTTGTGTTGTCGTTCAGTGGCACTGTGAGTGTTCTGTGACATGTTTTGAATGTATGAAAAAAGAAGGTACTATTAAAGATGACATCAGCTGTGTAAGCGGGTGACATGCGCGCCTAATGTCCAGACACAGCATCGGCGATCAAAGCATTCCTTATCATTATCACCAGATAGGCGCTGTCTTCATCTTTCAGTCTCCCAGAAACGGGAATGCAGAATGACACCAGCATAAAGGGGGGAAAAAGCCACAGCTGCACTGAAACAGTTGAATAAAAACACGGGACGTCACGCTTTCCTATACTGATGTTTGGAATCATTTTTCTCACAGTGTCTTAGGGTTCGATTTCAAATAGAATGAACATTAGCTGCTTGTTTTGTTAGGCAAGGAAAAACACACATAGATCATGTGAAGCACTGGGTGGTGTTAATGTGGTGCTCCCAGGCTGAGGGAGGGCTCCCTGCTGTGCCATTTACCCATGCCTCAGTCTCTGTTTGTTTAGCTGCAAAGTCTGTCTTAAAAAGCAAGCCAAGATTTGGCATGCCCCTCCATGGAGAAACTTTTGGCTGTGACGAGGTGTTGGGTATTATCTGGCACTTGCTAAGTTTCTCACACATCACTGAGCTATGTTTCTGACAAATGCATTGCTTATATTGTTTAGGTTTGAAGACCAGACCTGAGCTGCGCCTCTCAGCCAACGTGTCAGAATAGTAACCCTTGCAGAGTGACAGGGGGTTAAATAAAGCTTTCAGAAGCTGTCAGTTAGCATTTATTTATTAATTTACGCAACATTTTGCTACTTCTCCTCAATTAATAATCCCGAACAGAGCTTGTCTTGTTTTTCAAGGCAGCTGGGTTGGACATTTATTGTCTGAGCCGAGGTTGCTGCTTTAGCTCAGTAGTTGCCCTCATTAATCATCCTTTAAAACGTCAGAGCCAACATGCCATCGGCTTTTATCATGGTGGCACCCAGTTTGGTGGCAGGAGGAAGCCTAATTATTAACTGTTAAAATGACAGTCTATGCTGTTCCGTCAGCCAGCAGACTGACAGGCGGACCAAGAGAAAGGCAGTAAAACAACACCTGACCCATTTTTCTTTCTCCCCATCAGAATCCTAGCAAACCACGTCCTTTTTTTTTGTTACTCTACAGCTAGCTGTCTCGCAGGTAGACATGTTGCTGATGCGCTCTAAGGTAGATAATAGATAGCGTTATGTTTCATTCCAGCCTGATGACATTAGGCGATGGATTCTGGGTTTCTTGTTGACAGGTAAAGGTAAGAACAAGTTGTTTCAAACATGGAAATCAACCATGCCTCAAAATAGATTGCAATTAGCACTTGATCTTTCCAACAGTTATAATTTTACACTAGACAGTATGCCAAATGTATTGTTGCCTCTCAGACTGCCAATGGTGTCAAAATAAAGTCACACAATTAGTAAAGCAGACTAGCTGTCAGTCAGTATTTAGGTTGACTTATCAAACTCTGACATATTTAATCCAGTGTTTTAGATAAAGAGTTCGGATTTGTATGGTGTCCTGATAACCTTGAGCTGAAAACTGGACTGCTGTGGAGAGGACTGCTGAGAAACATGAGCAGAATCTCCCCTGTGTGAAATGACAGTCTTTGTTATTTGTCTTCTGACATTATGGCAGACAGCTATCAGGAAGAAAGAGAACTCACTATGAGCTGAGACAAAGAAAATGCGAGTCAGACTCTTACCCCCCCCCCGTCCCTACCTAAGCTTGAGATCCCCAAATAATGAAAGGGATCAAGTTTCTGTCACTGTCACAGTACAAACATAAACTTTTCTGGCACCTAATAAATAGGCAGCGTGGCATTGTTTTCAGAGCCAGACAGGTGTGTCTGGTACAGTACTGATGGCTTCTATTATTCTGCTGGGGAAAGCATGTTTGCTTTCTTGTCATTTATTGTCACACATCTTTCTCGTGAGAGAAGGACGGCTTGAAAGATGGCCAACAATAATTACACACATCCTTCCCATCTCTGCTTTGTGGTTTGTTCATCTTTTGCTTGTGGCCAACATAGGCAAAAACGTGCAGTGATCTCATCGGTTCACTTATTAGGTAACCCGTAAATTGCAAGATTGTTAGCTGCCTCAGTAGTGAGGAGGAGGTGTGGAGGCACCAAGGGCACCAGTTACTCATCGCCACTGTGCAGTTAAAAGCCCTGATCCTGGTGCAGGCGATGACATTATTTGCACCTGAATAGCAGGTATATCACCATCTCCTTGTAAGCATCTGAAAAGAGAGACAGTGGAGCGCTTTGTTCTTTGTACAGCCCACTTGGAACTTTGACAGCCTGCTGATAGATATTATCATCCTTAATGACAGTAAATAGTGGCATGGTAAAGATCTGTTTCCTTTCAGTACTACAGGCCTCATTTATGTCTCAGTAGGTATGGGGCATCTCAAAAAGCTAGACCGGAAGTACGAGAAAACCTTAGACTGAGAGAAGTTGCCTATTCTTTTGTGTGAAAGGAAGAACTGGTCCTGAAATAAAAAAAAACCCTAATAAGTGAACATTCAGAACAGATGAGTTTGCACTTCCTTTTCTGTAAAATAACAAAATGCATGTGTCTTGTCTGGCATGTCTCCTAACCCATTCCGCTCGATATTTTTTTAGTAATATGGTGGGACATCGACTGATGATGGTGGTTCTTTCAATAAAAGTTAATAGTATACTTTTGTAAAACATCACATTGGAATAACTGAGTCCATTTTTCCTCAAAATAACGGAATTGGAAATATGTTCCGATGTAGTCTTTGAGTCAGCATTTGATTAGGGGAATAATCAAGAACAGCTACCGTTCACAACCCATTAGTAAATTTTATTGCCTGTACTGTCTAAATACTTTAGATTTATATTTACTTACAGATTTATTCATCTGCAGTCTTTTCTAATCATTTAACTACTTCCTTTAATAAACAGTGCCTTGTACATACAGTAGTTACAACCTGGCACTGAAACAAACCTTATTGGAACTGCATGTGTGGGGCAAACGCAGCTAAATATAGCATGAAAAAATTATTAGCAGAAATTAATTGTTGGATTGAATTATATACCATTAGTTCTGGTACAATTCCAAACAGCAGCCAGAAAGAAAGAACCGGTAATCTGCTTGACCCTTTTTAGGTATACGATATAAAATCAGAAGCATGGTACCTGCTTCTGAAAGAAATTTACAAAACCCAACAAAGTTAGTCATAGCTGAATTCGCTAGCCAAATAAAAGGGTAGTGGTTTCTTAGTGGTTATGATATTAGACTGCTAATTAATAGAAAGCGGTTCAATTCCCTGCACCATCAAGTTGCCATTGTTAGAACCCTGAGCAAGGCCCTTAAGCCTCAATGGCTCAGTTGTAAATTTTTTTAAAAAAAGTATTAGCATTCAACAAAGATCCTAAGAGCATCAGTTAGCATAATGCTGCTACCATAACTATGGTTGACTATTGAATGGCACGGCATATCTGAAAGCACACGTCTTTACTTTATTAGGTAATCATTTTCAAGGACATTTTTTTTTGCAACCTATTTATTAACGAGAATTACACTATCTAAACCTGTTGCCTTTGCAAAAAGTAGGTTCTCTGCTCTTCAGCTTGGCAGAAGGTCATCCTGCTATAGTTATTTGTTGTTTAAGCCCCCCTCCCTTTTTAGAAGGTTGATTAACTATGCTTGTATTTATTTGTTGTTCCACCCTTTAATAATCTTTTGTTTTTTAAGTTCATCGCTTTGCCTTTGTAGTGAAATAATTCTAAATGTAAGCCATACTTGAAGACTTTCCCAGTGGTCTCACAAGACAAATGTGTGGTATTTGCTAAAAATGTAATACATAAGTCAAGGTGTTTGGTTACGAATGGCCTACTTTAAGAGAAAGGGGTTAGCCTAATTGACCGATCACCAAACGTCTTTTTTGTAGATCTATTCCTGTAGATTTAGAAATGTATGGCCCAAAAATTATACAAATATCTAGATTTTGGAGGACGAGACTAGTGTCTGTCCTATGTCCCAATTTTCTCTATTCTAAGATTAGTTGATCTTTCTCATTGGAAGGCTTCTACTTTTGACCAGACTGGAAGACCTATATTAGAGTGTCTGTAGAGGAACTGGAGCTTCTGTAATATATTATTCTGTGCATTGTTACACCATGAACTAATAGTGTTGATGTAAAACAGTTAGCAACATTTTGATAAGTTACAACTGTGTTTACGGGTCCAATGGTAATAAGCATTGCGTAATAAGCATTATTTTAGTCATTAGAAACTTGTGCACACCTGTGAGATATTTCAGAAAGCATGAAGCAGATGAGGATGATTTTCAGCACTGCTGGTTTCACTCTTGACATTGAATTTCATTTGCCATTGAATAGGAGTCTGTATTTTCAAACTTCTGGAGAAGTTTCCAAACCCCAGAATGTTGTCCGCATGCCTCTTGTGTCTGCAGAGATCTGGGAAATCTGAAAATCTGAAAATCTGAAACTGAAGGTGTTCTGGAGCTGAAGAAAATCTAAAAAGATGATGCCTCCAGCACACCTGCTGAAAAGTGTAATGAATGTTGTCAGAGGCACTGACTCTTCACATACTGTATAGTATCTGCCAAAATCCAGATGTCATGTCTAATTTGTGAAACACTGCTGTACCTTCTAGTTGTGCCAGAGTGTCATTCAACACCAACAGTACATACTGTTATTGAGTGTCGTAACATCTAGACATGTCCTAATTTTACTCTTAGGTTTAAAAGATAGCCGCCATTTTTCATCGGTGCAGTTACTTTTTCTACAAGTGCTAATTGGACATGATGGGAGAAGTGTTTGGCAGCTTATCTTTGTTATTTTACAGTGTATGAAGTTTTTCTTCTTTGATAATGGGTATAAGGAAATAATGTTCAATATTCCAATTAATGGCTATTTTAGCAATGCTACTAAATTTCAATGCTCAAATTTATTATTTACTTGTATAGTAAGGTAAATCTAAAAGTTTCCGTTTCAATAAAAACAAATGGTGTCAATAGATTTTTGGATTACAATAACCATAATTCTGGTTATCCCTGCTACTGTGACACGTACATGGTTCTGCTTAACAAACCTTTTGTCAAGGCCTTTCCAAATCCATATACAGCAACCTCTATTTTAACATTCATTGTCAGTTCACATTGTTAGTCCATGTTAGCTAAAATAACATTGCATATGTTTTTAAAGACTTTAAATGCATATATATA
>JAOTRA010000032.1:6457079-6485170 GCA_026260255.1 Pseudolaguvia tuberculata
GTGTGTGTGTGTGTGTGTGTGTGTGTGTGTGTGTGTGTGTGTGTGTGTGTGTGTGTGTGTGTGTGTGTGTGAGATCAAAGAGGTACAGCGATTTCATTATCTCTCATGGGCTGTGACATGAGATGTCTCTTTCAGAGCCCTTTGCTTTTGTCTGATGCTAATGCAGCCCGTTAACAGGCAGCTGAATGGCTCTCAACGTCGGCACCATCTGATGAAGGAACATGTTTACATATCAGCCCCACTGGCTTGATATGCAAATGTGGCATGTTGAGCGGGCCATAGGGAGATATAGCTCTTTGTTAGGCCTTCACCAGTCTGTGTTTCTTTTCCTCTAAATGCGATTGTATACGTAACCAAAGTGCAGATGCCTTTCGTCTGCGAAAATCCATACCAGTCAAACCAACACTTATGAAAATGATCATCTTGTATTAATATCTATCTAACTGATGCCTTTGCCTTTTTTTCTCTGCACTTACTTTCAGTTGACTTTGCTGAAAAATTTGTTCACGTGGAAGGTGATAAATGGTTTAAAAATACAGTTTGTCCTTGTTTTCCCACCACTCTTTCAGTTAAAACCTGACAATAAAACTGGGTTGTTGAAATACAGACCTAATTTATTGCTTTCCTACCCAGAAGAGAGACAGATAGGAACAGCAAGAACGAGAGAAAGAAATATCCGTTGTTTTTTTTTATACTGGGAGTATAAAGTTTTGAAGGTCTCCCATGCGACCCAACCTGGCACACCCACTGTGTTTTGCTGTTGAATAGAAATGGACACAGCCTCAGACACCGCCAACACTTCACAAACATCCAGACAACACTCCGCCCTTGCTCTTGTTCTGAGTCGTCTCTCTCTTGCCAGTCCTGTGTCTACAATGCCATGGTGTCAGTGTCTAGATAGAGGGAATAAAACACTCGTGTCTATTCTATTCCCTATGTAAATACAGTAGAAAAGCTCTGTCCAGACTTTTAAACATGATGAACAATTTTGCCTTCAAAGTAAATTCCATGGTGTCAGCTCCTAGAACTTATTGCACATGATTACAAAGCTACCAATATACAGTAATAAATTACGCTGATGGACAGAATTATACCCAGTGCTTCCTGCACTCCCCAATGACGCACACTAGCTTAGTGCTCTCTGACAGCAGCCAATGATTTAGCACCAGCAAGTAGGCCAAGAGGAAAACATTCACAAGACGACCAGCCCTGAGACTGGCCCTCCGCCTAGTTTATTAAATACTTTCTTATCCGCCGCTAATGTGCAACCATTAAAAAGGAGCATCTGACACGATAAAGCCGCTTTCTATTTAATTCCGAAAAGGACACTTGATCATTACAGCGATAGAAAGGATTTGTTTGACATAATACTCATTAAAAGTTATAGGGAGGAGGAAAAGACGAGGGGGGTTGACGTGGACCAGAGTTGTCTTCCACATCAAAACAGATGTGTCTGCTCTTGACATGTCATGGTTAGAAAGAAACAGAGCAAAGCAAAGAGAGCTTAGTGCTGGCACAGTCCTAGCTAATCTATCTTACTGAGAGACGGATTAATGGCAAAGTCCAGTGAAATAAATTTCTGTTGCCTTAATCAGAGGACAGAGCACTAGTATTATAAATAATCAATGAAGCCTGGCTATTCAGAGGAGAGTCATTTAAGCATGGTATGTAGGCCCAACCCTAGCTTTGTTTAGACCAGAGAGAGGGCTTGTGCTATCAGACGATAGGACGCTCAGCAGTAAACGTTTAACTTGTTGTGATACAGAAGTTTCTTATTCTGATGGCCTTTGAAGTCTTTGAAGGTTGTTCGGACAACTTTAGTGGTTACAATAAACTGTTAATCCTTCATTCCTCGGAACAGATAAAAAAAAAAACTCTTCTAACCCTTAGCCGAGCTTCTATATATACGGTTTGGTCATCTGTGTCTGAAGTACACTTTGAATGATGAGAGAGGAAAAAAGAAACAGAGAGAGAGAGAGATAAAGAGAAGTTTTTTTTATATTTTACACCATTGAATTTTTTCAATTTTTTTTTACTTTGTCCAGGTCAAATATAAAAACAGTGCGTTAATAAATAGATATAATAATTAATAAATAAATGAGTGTAAATACATGACTTTAAACAGTTATTAGAGAAAGAGAGAGAGAGAGAGAGAGAGAGAGAGAGAGAGAGAGAGAGAAGGGGAGAGACAGAGATAAAGAGAGAGGGAAGGAGAGAGAGTAAGAGATAAGAAAGAGTTAGATAGATAGATAGAGAGAGAGAGAGAGAGAGAGAGAGAGAGAGAGAGAGAGAGAATGAATTATAGAGAAAGAGAGAAAGAATTTTAAAAAAGTAATAAGCTTACAATTAATACCTACCTACTATATTTATTTATTTATTCATTTTATGACAGCCGGTAAAAGCTAACATTTGTCTTCCTTTCAGTGTCTTTAGAGAGCTTTAACTGTCCTTATGTCATTAGTTACAGCCGAGATTCTACCTATATAATGATTCTGCTTGATTTATCGCAAAAGAATTCAAAACACACATAGATCTTTGCACGTATCTTTGTTGTCTGGTTGGCTTTCTGATAAACGAGCCAATGCAGAATAAATGCCTTGTGTATGGATATGTATTATTCAGTGGGCTACACCATTAAAATTTGTATATTGTGTTAAGACCAGTGGAGGTATTATTGGGTTATCTCCTATTTCGCTGATGATGGGAAAATATGAGGTTAGCGGCTACTTCTGGGCAATAGTAAACTTTATTTGTACCTTAGCCATTAACTGCAGCCCTCCAACACCCCCCACCCTTTCTTTCTCATAAATAATCTTTATGTACCTCTGTCAGCACTGAGACTCGAAGTTTATGACAAAGTTTAAAATCATTCATTAAACTGACCCAGCGGTAAATCCACTTACTGTAAAATGGCCTGTGCTCTTCTATTTGGTTTGTAGATGCGATCATGAGTCCATTTTTAACTTAATTAATTGGCCGTTTCCGTTGACAAGAAATTTATGCCGTAATAATTTGCTGGAAATAGATGCAGAGCATTGGGAATGAGATATCCATCATAGGCTTGTGTCCCAGCAGCTGCAGCGCAGCTAATATGAAAGTATTTCAGCCCCTGACAACCTGGCTGTTTGTGCAGTCAAGATTATATATACCCACGATCCATTGCCTGCCTGAGAGGCGCTCATGGAGGTCTAAGATAACAAAGAGTTTGTGATTTATGGCTTGCTGTGAAAGCAGAACTTGATGAGATTAAACAATTTCATAGCACAAGTGTTTCTCGGACCTCCTGATTTGTAGTTGTGAGCCGATAGTAAATCAAGTTTATATATCTGAAAGCCTGCTCAGCAAAGGAGTGCAATTACTGTTTAAGACAGCTACTTTTTATTTAATTTTTATCTGGGGTTTGTCTCCTTTATTCTCCTGCCTGTCAGCCAGGCGCTCACCTTCATAAGTCCTTCTCCTCGGGAGGGGAGGATACCAGGAGGAGCGGCCTCAGTGCTATCTCTCCCCTCCAGCCTTTTGCACCGCACCAACCCAAGTGGTACACCCTTGAGCCTCTTTCTGCACCCCCACACACACACTCCTATCCACCCTGTTGTTTGTCCTGTTGTTTGGTATGAGTAAGAACAGTATGGAGAACGTGGTTTTACTCACTCTCATAAAAACTGACAGTCTATTCCTACGGCTCAGCGCAATTTCCAATAACTGCAAGTTGGCGGGTAATTTGTACGTATCTGGTAACAGTCAGAACTCAACCGGGAGAGTTTTTTTTGTACTCATGAATTTGCCCTTTGTAAATGTTGCATGATCAGTTTTGTGTTGGATTCATCAATATCAGTTTATTCATCTCTATGATACTAGAAGAAAAATAGAACCATTACACAGTGTTAGAGTTGGAAATGTCACACACATCCTTTAGCTGGAAATCTCTGTGATATTAAAAACACAATATTGATTATGGCAGGTCAGCTTTTTAAGTTTGCATGCACTGACTACTATGATCACGTTCAGTCAGTCATTGTTGGATGAAACAACCAAGAGCAGATTAGTTATTATTAAACAGCAGTGTGTGTAGAAGTTTGCTCCCAGATCTCATTTCTTTTACCTATAAGATGGAAAAAATAGGGGGAAAAGTATAAAATAAAAAAAGAAATGGGGGCTGGCTATGATGTAGTGGATTACGGTTCCTGGCACCCACATGGTGACTTATTTTATTTATGCTTAATGCTATACCAGCACTCAGGCTATATTTATGGTGAACTCACATTAGTATTTCCATTCTCGTTAACCTAACATACATGTTTTTGGACTGTTCTAGGAAACCTGTGCACCCAAAGTAAACCCACAGAGGTACATGGGGAGAACATGCAAACTCTGCACAGAAAGACTCCTTGCCCAGGTATCAAACCTGGGACTTTCTTGGGGGGGACCACACCACCCCCCACCATGGCAATCAGGGTTTGATTCGTCATACAATCCTTTTCTGGTCCCACCTCTCTACCCATTTCATTTCTGTGTCCTATCAATAGAGGTAAAAATGGTGCAAAAAATCTTTAAGGTAGGGTGCGGCTCACAGATGCAGACTAAGAGTTAATAGTTTACTTCAGTAAAGGTCTAATTTCCTTTAAGTTTACCTGTCATTCTTTTTTGCAATTTTACTGTGTGAGCCGTCTCCAAATGTTTCAAAGTATCTAATTGCACAGAAAACATCTGAGACAACTCGGCTTGACAATCCTGCTTCCAAATTCCTCAATTATTTATTATCCTGCAAAAAGAAAAAGTAAGCAATCTGACATAAGATGTAGGAACTCAAAGCTCCACCGGGTGTCACGTTTTAAAAGAGTGATCTTTCATTCAGTCATTCATTTATTCATCTTCTTACCCGCTTATTCCCAAATTCGGGGCTACGGGAGTCTGCTGCGCCTATCCCAGTGCACATAGGGTGAGAGGCGGGGTTACACCCTGGAGGTCCCCCTCTCAGGGCAACTTATAGACAAACAACCATTCACACACACATTGACTCATATGGACAATTTAAGAATCACCAATCTACATGTTTTTGGACTGAGGAAGGAAATCAGAGAACCCGCGAGAAACCCACGCAAGCGGGGAGAACATGCAAACTCCACACAGAAAGATCCCCGGCCCTGGAATTGAACCCAGGACCTTCTTATTGTGAGGCAACCGTGCTATCCACTATGCTAACGTGCCACCCTAGTGGGTATTCAATGCGGAGAAAAATAAATAAAGATGCTGAAATGTTTTGGGAGAGGGCGGTGTTTCGGGGTGAATTTAGCATGATCCTAGGTTTTGTAAATTGAGTCAGCTTTCAATAGCACTCTTGGCTAGCTTCATGCAGATCTAATTTGTTCTCTGTCAGTTGTCTGGAGCAGAACTCTCCGTTTCACTTAATGACATGTTAGTATGTGTGCGGTGTACATCTGATACAGACAAGCCTAATGTAGCTTGAAATTCTGCTGGCACTTTAGCCCTTAAGGAAGCCTGTTAGCTAGTTTATATCAGTGATCTACATGTGCAACGAGCGCAGGAGTAGTAAATATGTAACAGTGTGGCTTAAAGCTAAAACTTCACCTAAATGGCTGAATTCACCTAATCTAAGCTGGTCAAAGGTCAATTCTTTAGCTTTTGTTAAAGTAAAAAAAACCTAACTATAGCTACATATACAACAGCCTCAATAGCTAAACCTGAATTTTTGGTATTATTGGTATATTGTGTGTGTGTGTGTATGTGTCTGTGTGTGTGTGTGTGTGTGTGTGTGTGTGTGTGTGTGTGTGTGTGTGTGTGTGTGTGTAAGAGAGAACGAAAGAGATCATTTGAGAATAGTCCATCCATCCATCCATACATCCATCCATCTTCATACCCGCTCACAACCTTGAGTTGAATAATTCGGAAACCCCTCTAGCCTGTGTTGTTTTTGTGCGTTTATTACACCTGTGCAGGCGGCATGGATGCGAGCACAGTTTAGAAGAATCCCTGCAATAAAAGGTCACCTGGCTCTTTAAAATTCAACCCTTTAAAAAGCGAGGTAAGTGTAGTGCTTGTTGATATGGACGATTAACTTCCTGTTGTGCCTAACCTTGGCTTGGCTAACACTGTAGCGGCTGTGCTACAAGCGCAGAGGGCCAGGCTTTAGGCTAAAAAAAGGGTTTTGCTTGTGATCACTGATCATATGAGTCATTTGCTTTCCACAAACTCATTGAGGCAGAACTGGTAAAGCATTAAACACTTGCACAGTACTGCCACCATAGCACATGGAAAGAGTTAACGGCATTCCGTTTAGTCATTAGCTGAGACACTAGACATGGTGCCTGTGTTTTCCACACAACAACTTTAAACACATGGGTCGGATTTTCCCCCCACCACCACCAGACCACCACCACAAGCATGACCTTAGTATCACTCATTTTATACCTTCTTCTAGTAAAATTTTTGGATCATTTTGTTGTTTTCAATTTTAAATACGCGGTGGCATAGTGGTTAGCACGGTCGCCTCACAACGCCTTCCTGGGTTCGATTCGCGGGTCGGGGGTCTTGTTTGTGGAGTTTGCATGTTCTCCCTGCACTTGTGTGGGTTTCCTTCGGGTACTCCGGTTTCCTCCCACAGTCCAAAAACACATAGGTTCATTGGTGATTCTAAATTGCCCATAGGAGTGAATGTGTGTGTGAGTGGTTGTTTGTCTATGTGTGGCCCTGCGACAGATTGGCGACCCGTCCAGGGTGTACCCCTGCCTGTTGCCCTATTTGATCTGAAATAGGCTACAGCAGACCCCTGTGACCCCAAATTAGGGAATAAGCGGATAGGAAAATGAATGAATGAATGAATGAATGAATGAAATTTACCTTTTTTTTTACACAAAATGATAAAATATCAGTGCAAATATAAGTAATATGTCGATTTTCCTCGCCGCAGATTCGGGTCAATATCCAACACATCTTATTCCGGTGTAAAAAAAAAAAGCTAAGTTTATTGAAAATAGCTGTAGACATAACTTTTGTTCTTGTCTCTGATGCTGGTATAAATTTCACTTTTGTTCCGATTATCAAAAAACTCTGGCAGTGTTACGATAAAGACGGGCAAAAAGTTTTGTGCAAACAGAAAAGATGTTTTTTGATAAAGACTCAAAGAGAAACCATATCAAAAGCCATTTTTCTACATGTCTTTTGCAAGCACAAAAAGCCGAAATGGTGTCAAGAGAAAACAAAGCAGAAAGCTTGTTTCTTCTAACAATTGCTTTAAGCTACAAATTCTCCTTGAATCCCCAGCCTCCCCTTACTGTCGAGTTTCCACTCTTTCTGGCTTTCTCCTCTGCCCCCTCCTCCTTTTTTTCTCGCTCTCTTGCATTCCCACTCAGCCTCTTAAAGGGAAACCAGGCCCTTCTGTAGGGCCTGATAGGTTGTAGTCTGATGCTTAGCAACAACATTCCTACGCCTTAAGTAGCAGTAAGCCCCTGGCTGAACTCTTTGAAGTGGCTGTCAGGCCACATTTATTTCGTTTTAGCACTTTGTCTACTTGTCCAGATGTATAAGGAGATAAAAAGTACTGGTGTTTACACTGATCTCTGCTCCTTCCTCTTTCTATCTATCTTTCTCTCTTTTTTCTAATATGTGTCTGTGTGCGTGTGTGTGTGATTAGATTGTATTCCTGATCAGTCTTTGGAGGATAAGTTAAGCTGAAATCACTAGACGTTAGCTTCGAATCTTAGATGGAAGTCTTCAGGCTAGCTGCACAGGACCTGTTGTTTATCCCAACCCAATCCCAACCAAAAAAAACAACATTCCCATGATGGGCTGCTTCCCTTTTCACCTTCTCATTCTGAAGCAGATCTGTTTTGGAAATAATGATCATGGACGCCTCAAGGATTTAACAGCATTTACTGTGTTTACGTTGGGCAAACGACTAAAGGAGGGAGAGAGCGTGAGCATGATGTATAATCCAGCTACGGAGTCATATTTCACTGTGACATTTTTAGCAAGCAGTCCTGCCTCTGATAGCGAAGCCCTAGGTGGGGCTGAGGGGTGCTGCGGCTTGCTCTGTTAATGCCATTATTCCTGATTCCTTCTTTCTCCAGCTTGTAAATTCCGACTGCATTATCATAAACTGCCGTGAATGCTCAGTGTATAAAGACAATAATGATGTGAACAGGCAGCATATGCCCATGGCCTGGAGAACCAACACTTTCTGCCACCAATGGCCATGGAGATGCTTATATACTTTACACAGCAGCGCCCCCATCTGACCATTACATGTAGAGCTTTATGCAGCTGTGTTCTTGTGTCTTACTGTAGTGTTTGGGTTATGTTTTTATCTGTTTGTGGGGACAAATAAATGATGCAAACTTGGGGGTAATTTTCAAGGGTCAAGGCCAGTTTTAGTATCTTTAGAAAACTATCGTATTAAAGTATAAAATTAGTCGGCGTAAAACAAAGCCATATCTAACCAGAACTTTCTATTAGAATTGGTTAGAGTGTGTACCTGCTGTCAGACGAGTTTGATTCCCAGAACCACTACCAGAATTGGTCAATTGTATAGAAGAGATAAATGTTAGACGCTTTCGAAAAGGTCACATGTCATTTAATGTATTTAATGAGAAAAAAATGAATTCATCCTTTCCAATTTATATACCTGTATGTATTGGGTTTTCCATGGACGTACCTGCTGTGTATAGATAGATCTGAGATAGTGATTCACTTAGACCGACAGATGAGTGAAGGCGTATACACATTACAGCCCCATATCAGCTTTAGAAGCCATTTCTGTCCCCAGTTCATCAGCATCAAGCTTCCTGGGGTGGTGTGCATTCTCCTCGTTATACTAGTTTCATGTTTCCCTTTTAGATCAGCTCATATATTTCCTCAGTGTTCCTATCACAAGCACATTATCTTAAGTCATGGCGGCATTATTAAATGACCCATCCAAATAGAGAAGTTGTAACTAATGAGAGTTAGTGAAAAGCTGATGCATATCTGTTTAAAAGCAAATAAAGATAAACGGCTCTGTAACGACGAAAACCCTTAAACTGCCTGTGTGTTCCCTAAGCCACAGGAATGAATGAATTCCTGATGCCTGGAGCGACCCCTCGGCTTGTGATTATGTTTGTGTAAAATCTTAAGGGTACTGATCAAAGCCGAGCTTTCGTCCGTCTGCTCTTTAAGAATCTCAGGAAAAAAGTGCCTGATAACAGCTAGCATTCAAATTGAGTTTTCCGTCAACTTTGTTACGCAGGGATTCCCATTATGAGCCAGGCCTTTTTTTTTCTCTCTCTCATCCTGAGGATGCCTCATTGAATAAAGAGAAAGAGAGGAGGAGGAGATGGGGAGGGGAGGAAGTAGGAGGGAGGGCTCTGATTAATCTTCTTCAAGGGTCTGGGTGTGTGATCAGTGGACTTGGCTGGGTTTGGAAAGGGGGGCTGGTTTAGTTCACAGGGGGGATCTCTGATGTTGACAGCGGGCGACTTTTGCGCACGGCATGTGATTGACGTGCCTGGCCGCTAGTGCGAGGAGGGGCTGCACCGTGTCCAGTGGGGCAGAGCCAGACCCTGCCTATGGGTGGTGGTGTTAATAATGTGGCAACTGGGAAGATTAATTGTAGACAAGCAGCAGGATTACGAGGGGCTTTATGGTGGGGTGAGGGCAGTTTGGTAGGGAAGGCCTCTGATCTGTCAGGCCCAAAGGAAATTAGTCAGGGCAGCCTGACATTCCCTCTCCAAGTGCTGCTTTAGGATATTAAAGCCAAACGGCTGGAGGAGATTGAAACTGGTAACAAGAAAAGTGCCGACATGCTCGAAAGCGTGGCTAGCTCACACCATCTGACTTACACTAGTGTGGTGATAATTAATGGAAGGATGCATGAAGTGATGATGCTTAAACGTCAGCATAATTATGTTTTTCTTTCTTATAAGTGAATTTTTAACTCTGAATGATTTTTCATCCGAACAAGTTAACAAAAGCTATTTATTTGGGAATCATTTCCGACCATAGATTAACAGCAGCTGCTACGGCATAGGGGAAAAATCTGTTTTTAGCCTGTGAGTAAAGTAAATTTGTCAGTGTTGCCCTATGGTTAAATAGCTTCGGAATTGTTTTGCGACAGAGTTTAAGTTGTTCTCCGCGGTAGTCATGGTGCTTACAGGCTAATTAAGGTTTTTTTCAGCAACTAAAACGGAAAAACAAGAAAAAGTTCAGCGAATTTGTTAAGCAAAGTCCTTTTGAGTTTAAAGAATACCAGGCTGTTTTTTAGAAGGCAGTAGGAGTGTCATGCCACCTGTTGCTTTGCCAGCACACAGCTGTGTGTGTTGGTCATGAATGAGGTAGTTAGAAAGTAAGCGACACGCTGACCTTGGGCTGACCTATAGCATCCTTCTTCACTGAGTGCTACAGGGGCCTGCCCTTTGTGCTCCCTCAAACAAGAAGGGAAGAGATAATCAAAGGCAGGGTTCCTATTCACCTCTTTCCTCCCCTCCTCTCATGCGATAATGAAAGCTGTCCAGCACCCTGATAAAAGCAGGAGCACCGCTCCTAACATTACCTTTCTACCACACACAGAAAATTTATGGCACTCAGGCAATCAGTCACGGCAATGCAGCTTTTTCCCTTACCCCACCCTATGATTTATATTTTTTGACTCTCATTCTTTTTGTCTTGGTCTCTTTGTGACCTGAACCCCCCCCCACACACACACACACACACTCCATCTGCCTTTCATGCCATCGCTCTGAATGAATGCTGCTGATTGGTGATGACAAATGAGTACTTTTCATTAGGACTCAATTAGGATCAATGCATTCACAGCTCAGCGATCAATAATGTACATTTCTCCTGGCATTGCAGCCTAATAAATTGACTCAGATTGCAGTGCTAAGCAGCCCAGGTGCTTTATACTAGAGACGCTATCATCCAAATGAGTTCATGTTTACTCTCTTTGCTTTATAGGAGGCTTGCAATCGCAGATCAGACCCCACTTCCATGCCGTACACTCCTCTACCCAGATCCAAAGAGGCAAAGAATCCTAAAGGCAAGTTTATGCTACCAACAGAAATGTTGGGATTGAAAACCATTAAAAGTATATGTTACATCTGTACAAAGACTATACTATAGTTAAAAACTTTAATATTATTTTAAAGACTGCCAAACATCACATGACAGGCGTTATTCTGATTCAAAAGAATACAGAACCCCATGAAATACACACACATTTAAAAGTAATAAAAAAGGGATAGTTCATTCATTCATTCATCTTCTTACCCGCTTATTCCCCCCGGGGTCACAGGGGTATACGGGGTCTGCGCCTATCCCAGTACACATAGGGCGTGAGGCGGGGGGTACACCCTGGATGGGTTGCCAAAAAATAGACAAACAAAAGTATAGTTTTATAATATAATTGTATGGAATGAATTCCATAATTAAAGAAACAAAACATATTAAAAAGTATATAAAGAGATATTTGTACCAGCTGTACTTACAAGTCTTATTAATGCATATTTACAAGATTATCATTTCGATTATGGCATTTATTGAAGAAACAGGAGAATGCAAGAAAACAATGTACACAGTCATATTATAAAGTGTATATATGGTCGGTTGTGCTGGAGTTTAATAATTAATTAATAATAATTAGAGAAACATAACTTTAAATAAAGAGTTTAGTATAAAAAAAATGTTGAGTATCAAATGCGACAATTCCATTTGCCTTGCAATTCCATTTTGCCTTGATTCATTGTAATTGTGTATATGGGTACTACATGAATATTGTGTGTTACATGAAAAATGTACTTAATCCAACTTGAGAAAATAACATGATTTTAGGGTCTGGCTTTAGAAGGTTTTGATTCATGACATAACAAAATTATTATTGCTATTGAAATTATTATTATTATTGAAGAGAAATTATTTTATTTTTTCATAGTTTTTTTGTTGATTTGTCGTTATGTTGCCAGATGTTATCACATAAAGGCAACATTTTTAATAATGCGCAAAGCACTTAATAAAAAATGTTTCCATCATGTCCCAGTTTTGACTCCCACCCCACCCCTCCACCCCCATACACACAGGAATGAAATAACAAGCTACAAATGAGCTATGATTTCTAAGCCCATAATGTATTTACAAAGACTTATAAAAACTCATCAAAGAGTTGTAATAAAAATTCCAGTCAACTGTTGAAACACTTACAGGTACTGCAATTTTTTTTTTTTATTCTTTTTAAAATAACAATTTGATCAAATGTTAACTATCTGTATCGAAATACAGGATGTGCTTATTTATGTGGTGAATTCTGGTAGTTTCGTATATACTCTTTCGTATATTCTAGATGAATATTAACCAAAGGGGACAGATGATGTCATATAGGAAATATAATGATCATGTAAAACCAGGTGCAGGATTTTACGTCCATCCAGTAAATTTGTATTATTTTCTAATAATCAAAGCCCAGCTATAACGGATTATTGAGACTTATGAGACTGGCTCTCCACAGGAGTTCTGCTTTTGACTTTCAGAACATTTAGGAAGAAGAAAAAAAAAATAACCCGGATGTTTTATGCAGGACACATTTATTTTGTTCTTTTGTCCGTACAAAAGCAGAAAATGGTGTTTTCACAGAGTGACCATGATACTGCCACTTTTGCTTTCATGTAAGGTCAACGAACAGCCACTCCCCCCCCCCCCCCCCGACACCAAGGACAGATCTATTTCACAAAGGCTGACCCTCACCTCTCAAGTGATGTAGAGGAAAGCCCAGTGCTTTGTCAAAATCATGTTGCTTGAGAATAGTCCATTAAAAGGTGAGCAGAGCTGACATCTGAAATATTTTTTCTCCCTCCTAGATTTGGCTGTGCTGACACTCTCTATTCGTTATTTTTACGATACTGTACAGCAGTGTTAGATAACACAAGACCTCATCTTTGTCCTTCGTCTCCTTTTATTTTCCCCTCTGTTATCACACCGTTTTTATTTATCTTGACTTATTGCCTATACTATTTGCTTAATGCAGCAGGTCTAACTCAGTAACTCTTTATTTGAACTTTGGCTGTGCCTTAGAGAGAGACACAAACACACACACACAGAGAGAGAGAGAGAGAGAGAGAGAGAGAGAGAGAGAGAGAGAGAGAGAGAGAGAGAGAGAGCTTTAATAGAAAAGCGAAAAGCCCTGACACTAAAAGATGCAGACCTCCTGGACGTGTCAGGAGGAAGCAAGCTATTTGTATGCATTGGCAATAACTCATTGTGAACCGTCGCATGATGCAATTATTAAGTTATTTATCAGGTCCATCTGTATAGGACAGCATGGTAATAGTGGCCATGCTTTGCCCAAAGGTTTGTTGCCAGTCCTGTCAGACCCGTTGTATGTTAGCTGCTGCATTGCAGTGGCCGGCAGAATTAGTGGCATGTGTGACAGCAGGCTGTCTGAAACAGAAAGCCATTCTGCCGTTTTTCAATATTGCTACAATTAATGTCACCTGTGTCTAAACCCCAAGAGCCAAGGTGCCATGGGTAATCAGGACAGGCAAGATTTCCTGAGATGGAGGACTGGGGACAGGCTGTGTGTCTTCCGTGCTGACACATACTGTAGAAGAAGAATAGTAGAAGTTATGGCTCCCTTGTCTCTTGTGTTGAGTTAGAATTGAGCACTGGACACATGCTGAGAAGACAGGAGAGGCTGAAAGGAGGCTATGAGGCAGAAGGGAGTCCAGCAGCATACCCACAGGAAGCAGCACTGATGTCAGCTACAACCAGCTTTACATCAACCTACAGTACTGCCCAAGATTGCTCTTCAGACTTGGCATTGCAACCGCGTATGACCTAAAGATGAGAAAGAACCAACTCATACTCAAGCATTTAATAAAGTATGAGGAAATACAATAAACATAAGGGTGGATTGAGTTAAAAAATAGCAGCAGTTAAACTGAATTAATAATAAACGATTATGATCCTCTATAAATATCACCAGAAACATCTATACTCTAAAATCGGTAAGCAATAAATGCTACTCCAAAGCTCATATCATCCCTCATGAACATTTATTTTCTTCTCTGTGAGCAAACCGGCGAACATTCACGAGAGAAGGAAACTGTACTCTTACATAGTTCAGTGAAATCGTTTTTAAATGTTGTTATTGTAGGCCATGTGCTAGTGTAATAAAAGTCTGTTTTTTCCAAAATGGCCCACAACTGTTCTTCAAATCCCTCCAGACAAGAGGCCTTTGCTAAAAGAATATATAGAAGACCCCCCAGGGATGCTGTACTTTTTTCCCACCTGCAGTTCGCTTTCATTATAGCATAGCTCATGTTCAGCCCTTGAACTGGAACTGTGTGTGAAAAATAAACTGTTTTGCAGTTGCAGCACAACAAATAAACAAACATCTGGGACCGTTCAAAGCGCTCCATTAGAACATTGCCAAAAAAAAGTGAAAATGATGACAAATGGGCTGTCGCGGAGGCTGGGAGAGGCCAGATGACAGAGCTGTGGGTGCTAAGCACTGACTTTTAAAGCTCAGCAGGATGGAAGGAGATTTACACCTGCTGCTAGTCCCCATATCCTCCATTAACTTACATCTGGCAACTGTGAGTCACTCATTTACTCAGGCCTGGATCTGGAGCTGGCGTGCTACGATGATCTGTATGACACTTTGTCACAAAGACACAAACGCGAGGCTAGAACCTTCTGTAATTGAAATAGATTCCCTTGGTGAAGGTAGAATAATATTTATATTACAGCTTAATAGATATGTAGCGGACCGAACTTTTTTTTTTTTACAATATGTATGAATATATATTAACATGGACTAGGGTACACTGGTCCTGGGTTCATTTTCAGTACAAGAGGTCTTCTCCGGGTACCCTGGGTTTCCACACACAGTCCAAAACATGTATGTTAATGAAAACCTGTACAAAAAATGTAACACAAATATATTTATTTTTGTTCAATATTAAATTGGATTGAATAATTATGCACTGTTGCCTCACAGCAAGAAAGCCTGGGTTTAATTCCTGGGCAAGGGTCTATATGTTTATTGTGTATATGCTTTTTGTCATTTCTCAAATATCAACATTGATGAATTTTCAGGAAATGGAAATTCTGTTCATTCACCCTGTGGAAATTCTGGGTTTTTCACTAACATGTAACAGTTTAGGCACAATAATAAACACAAACCATATCTTAGATCCCTTACTTTGACCCCATGTCTGAACATTTATTTCTCAACAGTCGTTATCAAATAGCTGTGATTAAAACAAAATCTGTCTTTTCCGGCTTAAATCCTCATTTGCTCTAGATGTTGGCTTTGGCCTACATAAAGATTCTTACTGCTGATTGGGACTTCCTGTGTACTTGAAGTCGAGTGATAAAATCTGAACTAAGTACTGCTTAAGAATGACAGAGTGATAGCTCACAGTCGGCAGGAGGTTTGTTAATGAGCTACTCATCTACTCTGTTGAAGAGCCTAGTAGAGATTATTGTACTGCATGCTGTTTCTCGCTTGCATGAAGCTTTAAAGCATCTGTTTCACCTATACAGTCCTTCTCCTTGTCTGTATTTTCCAGTATTTTTACCAAAATGGAAAGTTTCTTTGGTTGTACTCCAAATGGTTAAGGTTGTAAAGATTGTAAAGATGCCTTCATTCCAAACTACTTCAGAAAAAATGTTCTGTCATAAATGACGGTCAAAGGACGGCGCATGTCTCAATGACTGCCAGACTAAATCCGAGACTGAAGAGGGTAGAGTAGATTTCTTTATTCTTTATTTAATTACTTATTACTTATGTAAGATAACCAGGTTAACGTATTTTCTTATGAATTTATGTGACAATATGAACCAAATGGCTTCTATATTGAGCTGTTGTTGCTACAATACAGTCCACGGATGTGGAGCAAATTTGCGCTTATAAAATATTTGATTAATTCTTGAAATAAATGTTCACTTTTTTTTGTAGACATGTGTTTTCAGGTGTTGGTCAAACCCCTTGCTATGTGTCCTTTTATATCCAAACTGAGTTGTGTTTCAGTTTGGCTGTTGATGAGGTGTTTGAGATCCCTTTTCTAATAAGGTTGAGGTGTTTTGGTGCTTATTAAAGTTTTTATGTAAAACACACCTATATTTTTGAACTGTACAAAAATAATGAGGCCCCCATAAAAAAAAAAGCCAAAGCCGACACGCTCGTTTATACGAACTTGCAGATTTACATGCTATGTCTTCTCAGATGCAGAGCCAAGAAATATTGGTTGGAAAGTTGCGTGTGTAGAAAAACTGCCCAGACTGTGTCATCTGATGTAGACATCTGTTTTAAATATTCTCTGCGTTCTGTATAGCTGATTAATTATTTGTGGAAAAATAAATCAATCAATCAAATTAAATCAGGCGTATAGGATTGTGTAGTATTTGCCAGTGGGAAAGTTTGGGCTCTGAATTTTGTGATGACAGCTTTTGTTTTCTCTTCCTGTAATAAGATGATATGACGATGTGATTTGTGTTAGAGAAGAGGAGCTAGTGGGCCTCCTTGGATTCCTCGAGCACAGGAGCATGAATATCCATTAGTCAACAGATGAAGATGAATGGAGGAAATGAAGGAAATCAAGCTGACCAGAACACATATGAATGATAGTGAAGAGAAAATGAGAGAAAGGAAGAGAAGGAGACTTGGGATTTGGATTATTTGGTCAGTAACACTGCAGCACATGTCTCTGGTCCTATTCAGAGCACAGATTAAAACAGCAGGACCGACTTAAGCACTTCTTGCAAGCTTCAGCTGCTGAAGTCTACTTTAAGATGGATTTCCTTTCCACACTGTCATTATTCTGACAGAATGCCACTGCATTTACTGAATAATTCTGTTTGTGTGGGTTTCAGCGGACGTGTTATTGACACATTTCTTTTTCTCTGTCTTTTTTGTGCTGCTGTTTGATGTAGTAGAATGAGACTCTAAGAGACTTTAAGAACTTTTATCAACTGAAAGGTGGCAGTGACAAGACGGTCTGTTGTTTATTTTATTTATTTTGGGGCTTTTTAGCTTTTCTGTTCTGGCATTTGAACATGGAGGTAGTGGTATTGCAGCCTATCACTTACCTAATAAAGGAAGTTCAATTAAACAGGAACTAAATAAACATTGGAAAAACAGCAGTGAAAAAGAAAAATCCATGACATGACTGTATGGTTTGATTGATTTTTAATCTTCTTCCCAGATGAATCCTTTAACACGCTGTCTGACAACAGCACGGAAACGTTCATACTGACCTTCTCTTTAGCGCTTTTGATGAACAGACTGATATATTTGTACTGATCATTTTTTTGTCCATCAGTGCCGAAACGGTTTCTATAACATGAGCATTCCGGAGGGAATGACAGAGCAGATCTGGCTGGACTACTTCATGATCTATTAACACAAGCAGCATACATGTGTGTGTTAAGTGATACCTCGTGTAAGACTAAGAATGTGTCAGCATGATGGACAAGTACGTGAGGTCTTGCCAATCTACCCAGCCTTGTTCCAGTAACATAACCATGGTACCTGGTACTTTGGTCTGCTTCCCGGTATTTCTGGCCTGTGATGGCAGGCTGACAGAGAATATATCATGCAAATGGAAACTCCATGATCTTTTTTCTAATCAGCTTGGAAAGCAATTGTGAATGCAGTCAAAGCATTATTCATATTGGCGAGTGATTTGTGACGTGCTCACCGGCTATCTGAGAAGCAGGCTAGGATTTCATGTGTGCATTTAGTCATGCCAGGAGTTTAGTGCGGTTTTCATTGTTTCAAAACTTGAAGCTTTATCATTGTAATTTATGAGGAAACAGGAAAGCCAGATGGTTTGATATTTTAAAAACAGTATCGATGCTGGCTCAAATAGCTCGATACTTTGGGTGGGTGCGGGGTGGGTTTGAGTGGTAGATATGGACGAGTCTACTCATGTCAAGGAGTTCTTCAGTTCCCTGAGATGCTAAGACACAGTCCTGGCAGATGTTGTGCAACTTGTCATTCTGAAGGCGAAACTGATCCTTTCACATAGAACACTGATTGCATTATAATGATCATGTGATTGAGCCAATGGAAATGTTTATTAAGATAAATTCCCCGCAGTGGAAGTGAAAAAAAAAACATGCCAAATAGTTGTAATTTAGAATTATGGAAGATGCGTGCTGGAAGTATGTATGATTCATTCTTGGGAAGGGTTTTCCTTTCAGCGTTTGTTTGCATAAATGTGATTTAAGCCACAATTAGATTACAAATGACAGCAATTAATTTGGTGACAAGCCTCATCATTCTATTTTATTTGTGTACAATGTGTGTATTTAGATTATTAATCATCTAAATCAGATGATAACATGTTCTAAGACACCTCCCTGTCGGCTTTTGTTGCTGCCCAGTGGACTGTAATAAATTTACACCCCTCATGTGGCCCAGAACATTTGGGCTTGTGGTGCGTTTGACTTATTAGAAAAACACAACAGATGATATTTTTGACATTTTGTGGATAAATGTTGGTGTGATGTAAACAGCATAGCCATGATTTGACAAGAACAAAAAAACATCTCACTCTATTGTTGTTCAAATCCATAAGTGACACATCAGCCTCATTGATCATGTGACCTCCTCCCCACTGTTCTACATCCTTTCTCCCATAATCTGTGGACTGAAGCCATTGTAGCGGAAGAGACAAAGCTCGTCTGTCAATTACAGCAAGCTCCATTGGACTGTTGTCTAAACTGTGTTCTTGTTCACTGATGAAACCACTGATTTATTGTCACAACCTTTACATTGCTGTACAGTCACAACACACTGATGTTTGTACATGCAATATAGCACGAGGGGAAACGTAGCTCAAATTAATGAGCTGGTACCTCATCTATTCAATCCAGGTTCAGGGAAATGGATGTTTAGCATTGACTGTCACACTATTAAAGAAAGTGAAGTATCTCTGTACTGGGTTCAAGGCTGAGGGTGGTGAGGTAGGTGATGATAATGTACAATAAAATGTTTGATAAATCTATCTGTCTCTCTGTCTGCCTGCTTGTCTGTTTCTCTATCAATATTTCTGTCTGTCTAATTTTAACTACTCCTACTTCACATTATTTTTCAAAATAAAGTCATATATTTAAGTAAATCGTAATCTAAATCTTTTCTTGTATGCCATCCTAATTTTATTATGGGATGATTTCTACAATGTTGTCTGGCTGTTGAATTGAGTTAGTAAATAAGGGCAGACTATGCAGTTAATTCTAGATTGCAAATATTCTAGATTGCATTAGTACGATGGTCATCCCTCAGGACATTTATGGGTTGGCTGCTGATTTCAGTATTTACCTTTTGGTAATATCCAGTATAATCTATTCAATTCAACCAGACCATTGTTACTTTATATATCTTCAGGAAGTCTTCTTTTTAATAATCTGTTTAATAAACTAACTGCAATTTTACACTGTACACTGGGCCACACATTTTCTATTTTTTTCAGTCTTAACTAAATTTTTACAGAGAAGCAGGCATTAATCAATAACAGCATTTTTATATGTAGCTATTTTCCTAAATGGTGACAGCTATAAGAGATGATAGTATAGGACGGAGTGTGAAAAAGTGCAGTAATGGAATATTTTTGAAGGTCTATATCACTGTAAATAGCCTTGCCCTATGAGAAAAGCTAAAATATGCCTCTGTACTTGACATCATTAAGTCTATGCTAACCACCATCCCTCGGGAGCATGTACAGATTGTATTACTACCTCCAGCAAACTGACATACTGCTGCAGTGCAATTGATTCAGGAAAGGAAGCGGCAAATTAAAAGGAAAATGGCATGAAATGAAATGAATTGAAATGAACACACATGTCCTGCAGTAGGACTTTTCCTTTAGTTAGGAAGTCATGCCAATGAACCAGCTGTAGTATTCCTCGTGTTTTAGGGAAGTGTTTTATATCTGAGACAGATCTATACCTCGAAAATGCACATTGTGCTTGTTTTAAAGTGTTATACCGTCTATAAAAGCTAGCCTATGGTCACTATCTTATGTGGTAATTTACAGCACAAGCCATGGTGATGCTTTGTAAAGCTGTATATATCTTGTTCTTAAATTCTTAGGTGATCAAATAAAGGCGGCGGTTATTCTGCCAAGTAGTTTATTTTTTGTGTGTGTTTGTTTGAACTGTGTTTGGACTATACGTTCGCTGCTACCGTGATTCGTCTGTTCTTCGAATCTGTTCCCATGTTTCCATGTTTGAGTCTCCGAAGATGAGTACCGTTTTTATTAGAGCAGCGTTGCTGCACGGTTTGGTTTCCGTTTCTCAAGAGTGATATGTTGGTACTTACCCGGAAATAAACGTGTGTTTCCCGAAGTCTGACTCCTTTGGTGTTTATAATTCCAAACCTGTAACAGAATAATCCTCCCAAAACGATGGAGTCAGCGGGACACGCTCGGGTAGTACCTATCTGTAGAAAAAAGTTTTGTTTAGGTTGTCCAGCTGCCCCGAACGCGCATTTCGCTCCGCAAGCTCTGCCCCAAAATGCACTGGCCGGGGTTCCGTACTTCCTTCTTCCCGATAGGTATGACTGGTCAACGAAGTATTGCGAGGAGTTTATTGGACAATGTCTTGGATACTTTCGCACTTTTCCCGAGGAGGTCGCGACGCTCACACCAGGTCCCGAGGAGGTCGCTGCGCTCCCATCAGTTAACGAGGAGACTTGGAGGCCTCATTCTGTTCCGGTGGCGGTCCAGAAGCCACCCTCTGTTCTGGTGGCGTTCCAGGAGCCACCCTCTGCTCCGGTGGCGGTCTAGGAGACACCCTCTGCTACGGTGGTGGTCTAGGAGCCACCCTCTGCTCCGGTGGTGGTACAGGAGCCACCCTATGCTCTGGTGGTGGTCCAGGAGTCACCCTATGCTCCGGTGGCGGTCCACGAGCCACCCTATGTTCCCAACAAGGCCTGGAGGCCTCATTCTGCTCCAGTGGTGGTCCAGGAGCCACCCTCTGTTCGGTGGCAGTCCAGAAGCCACCCTCTGTTCCGGTGGCGGTCCAGGAGCCACCCTCTGTTCCGGTGGCGGTCCAGGAGCCACCCTCTGTTCTGGTGGTGGTCCAGGAGCCACCCTCTGTTCCGGTGGTGGTCCAGGAGCCACTCTGTGATCCCAAGGAGGCCTGGAGGCCTCATCCTGTTCCAGTGGCGATCCGGGAGCCACCCTCTGTTCCGGTGGCGGTTCGGGAGCCGTCCTCTGCTCCCGTGGAGGCCTGGAGGCCTTGCTCTGCTCCCGTGGAGACCTGGAGGCCTCGTTCTGCTCCCGTGGAAGCCTGGAAGCCTCTGGATTTCTGGTCCACGATCCCTCTTCGCTCTCTGGTCCACGATCTCTCTCTTTCACCGCTTTCTGGTGCACGATCACTCTCTACGCTCTCTGTTCCTCAGTCCTCTACGCTCTCTGGTCCCCGGTCCTTCTCTCTGGTCTCTGATCTCTCTCTTTCCGCTCTCTGGTCCCCGATCCCTCTCTTTCCACTTTCTGGTGCATGATCACTCTCTACGCTCTCTGTTCCCCGGTCATTCTCTACGCTCCCTGGTCCCCGGTCCTTCTCTACGCTCTCTGGTCCCGATCCCCCTCTACGCTCTCTTGCCACCGATCCGTCACTATGCTCTCTGGTCCCCGATCTCTCTCTTTCCGCTCTCTGGTCCCCGATCCCTCTCTCTCCGCTCTCCGGTCCCTGATCTCTCTCTCATCCCTCTCCATCTGGTCTGCCCGTGTTCATGTCCTTGCCTCTGGTCTCAGACTGGTCCCTGTCTCTGGTGTGCCCCAGTTGTCTCTGCCCTGTTTTTGTCCTAGGGCTGCACCCTATGAGAATGCCAGGAGGCGTTCTTTGAGGGGGGGTACTGTCACGCCCTACCCTTACCTCATCACTAACCACCATCACCTGCTGATTGGGGATACAATCAATCAGCCAGGTGATGGTGCGTTATTTAAAGTGAGCGCCATCCTTATGATGGCACAGATTATTGTTTGTGTGTGTTTGTTTGAACTGTGTTTGGACTATACGCCGCAGCTACGAGGATTAGCGTTTGTCTGTTCTTCGATCTGTTCTTATGTTCTATTCAGGTCCAAGAATGTTTCATGTTCGAGTCTCCGAAGATAAGTACCGTTTTCATTAGAGCAGCAATGCTGCTCGGTTTGGTTTCCGTTTCTAAAGAGTGATATGTTGGTACTTACACGGAAAAAAACATGTGTGTCTGACTCCTTTGGTGTTTATAATTCCAAACCTGTAACAGAATCAATGTGTGCCAAGCAAACCCTCCTCAATCTATTTTTGACTTTTTTCCTACTAGTAAACAAAAATGTAACACTATGAAGGTTTTAATTACATAAAAAATAAAACACCTCATGCTGTACTAAACAATTGCCATGTATGTGCAGTTTAGTTAATGTGTGAAATAGGTGTGTGTGCGTGTGTGTGTGTGTGCGTGTGTGTGTGTGTGTGTGTGTGTGTGTGTGTGCGTGCGTGTGTGTGTATGTGTGTGTGTGCAGTAAAATGTATTTAGATATGCGTGTATAAATAGGTCTATTTTTAATTGTGTTAAAATTATGTCTAAAGTTTTTGTACTGTGGAGAAATCCAAAGTACTTGGAGAAAAACACCTAGTGCCACCTCATTATAATCTATACAGTCTAAATTGACCTGTGTTGTACCTAGACTATCATAAATTATTTTAAAATAGCTTGTTTTATTTTGAATCTAATATTAATCCCGGAATCATTTTTGTCAGTAAATTGCTCCAGAATAAATGAATTTCCAGTTTTAGCCAATGAGATATGCTTCAGCATTTCTTCAAAGTTCCACAGACCTCAAAGTGACAACAGATGATAATGATGAGTTGATCAAACTGTTGATTAAGGATCAACACAAGATCGAAGATCACACCCTACATGGTAAAATCATCAGGCTTTCTTTAATGTTGGCTGTAATAATATCTCAATAACCTTGAAAGAGAGGCAAGCAGAGGGGAAAAAGCCACAGGCTGAGCTTTGAGACTCACTAATTAACAATGACATTTGGAGCTGTTCAAGTCACTGCACTAATCAAAACTGATATCTGATGAACATTAAGCTCTTCTGTATCTTTAGTATGAAGTATTCAGAGGAGGCCAAACAACGACGTAGAGCTCTCTCATTGAAACAGGTAGATCCGCACTTTTAGCAACCTGGGCATGTATTCAATAATAAATGCCACACAGCCAGTGAATTTGCAATTCCTACCCCTGTCTTTTCCTTTTGCACCAGCATACACACAGAGCCAAGTGTATAATGCGCTGTCCTGTAACATGTACAATTATAATTAGCTTTGTCAGGTCCTAGCCCCTAAAACCCCCATGCAGATAATATGATAATATGTCTTCATAACCGACTGACCTTACATGCCCAATATTTCTCCCCTTATGAAGATTACATGTCAATAAAGTAATTGAGTCCTGGGCTGTGAGGCAAGTGAAGATTTAGGTTATTGGACTTCTCGGGGGCAGTGATGTATGACCGTTATTATTCCACCTGTCAGGGGATGTGCAGGGCGCTGATGATGGTCCGAGCTTGTCAGGAGTGGGAGTGGGCGGGGGTGAGGCTATGGCGGCAGTAGAAGTGGAGAGGGTACTGAGCTCTTAGGCTGTTAATCAGGTTATTCCTCGTGATGCTTATACAGCTGCATATGGAAGCTGGATGAGTCATATTAATTAAAGAAATGAGACATACTGTAAATGTCTCCATTAAAAATGAGATAAAGGTGACTGGCTATTAAAAAGAACTAACAATTCTGCACCATCACAATCCTGCTTTCAACTGAAAGCTCAGGCTCATCAATTCTAATTCGTATTAGTTTCCCTTTTCTCATCTGTTGGACAGGATGGATGATTTTTTTAGCAGACTTGTATAACACACATTCCTTCTGTAATCACCACTCAACTTTTCAAGTTGGGTTGTGTTGTCATTTTAATAGCATTAAAATGATCTAATTTCAAATAATCGCTTCATTCTTCTTTTTATGACATTGAAAGATTGCTAAAAAACATGCTAAAAGGGAAAGCACTGGACACTGTGACTACACTGTAATTACTAGAACTGGAACAGTATTTCGGTTGTGTGCCATTAGAAAGTGATCAGTTATGTTTATCAGCCTTGTGGACTTGTGTAAGGATGAGTGTATCAAATTAACATTAAACTCTGCGTTCAAAAAATTGATGATCCTGTTCTTGCGCTTTTAGATCTTTGTGTTGCCTTGTATATGGTGGAATGTTCTTTATGGTTTTATGAAATAGATTGTCAAGGAATGTTCTTATCTGGCTTTCTTATTACTTCTTTCTTCTGTGGAAAATTCTAATTAAATAGTCTTCTAATAAAAAAATTATAATAATAATAATTCTAAATTCTGTGTTGGTGTTTTACAGATTTGTGTACTAGGACCAATTATGTTTACCATATATTGATCAAAATTGTTAATACAGTCTACTGCTGGAAAATTAATTATTAAAAAACATTATTCATGAAGGGAAAGATATTAAGTCATAAGAAATAATAGTTTTTATCTTAATTGAGGATTAAAACTATTTTTATAAAAGCAAAAAGCAAAATCTGGAGCTGATCAATATTCATTCATTCATACCCGTTTATTCCCTAATTCGGGGTCACTGTTGTATGTCCCAGCACACATAGGTCGAGAGAGGGGGTAGTTCCTGGACAGGTTGCTAGTCCAACTCAGGGTAACACATAGAAAAACAACCATTAACACATACATTCGCTCCTATGGACAATTTAGAATTACCAATCAACCTAATGTACATGTTTTGGGATTGTGGGAGGAAACCGGAGTACCCGAATGAAACGCACGCAAACGCGGGGAGAACATGTAAACTCCACACAGAAAGATCGAACTTGGGACCTTCTTATTGTGAGGCAACTGTGCTAACCACTAGGCCACCGCGCTGCCTGAATTAATATTTATCTTAATATTAATGTAACATGACAAAATCATAAAACATGAAATTATTATACATTTAAAGACTGTTGGTCTTACTGGTCGTCGCACTGGTCGGAAAGTGGTAAATCAACACTTTTCTTCAGGGTGAGGTGAAGAAAATCAGCCATTGTGGGAATGGATTTTACTCTATCTGAGGATAGGAAAATGCTGATGTCATTGTAGGTGTGTGTGTTAAAAAAATCTGACGGGTTAAAGAAACAGTCAGGTTTATCCGATAAGCAATCTGCCACTGCTTATATACTTTAAGTTACATAGGCAGCATAGACTGTTTCTGAAGGTTTTGAGAAGATTATTTAAAAAGATTATTAATATGTCTCCACATCGAAACTCAAATCTGAACAGACAAGCTAAGAGACATGATATGAAACGAGGAGAATAAACGGTTGGGAATAAATCAATACAATGTAGTGGAACACATATTAGGTTGTAAATGTTCAATCGGTTGTGGCTTGTTTACAAAACATTTTTTTTTCTAGAAAATCCATAAATGTAAAGGTCTGAATAGTTTAGTGTCATCATTTCAACCTATATGTTTGAGATTTCCAGTGCAGGCTAGCTCACTATAAGAAACCATTTGGTGAAATTAGCTTTCTGTTTTCGGCACCCTAAAAGTGGCTCAATGGTTAAGGTGCCAAGTTGTTGATCAGTTGACCTGGGTTCAAGTCCCACCACTGTTGCGTCCTTGAGCAAGACCCTTCACCCTTCCTGCTCCAGCGGCGCTGTACAATAGCTGACCCTGCGCTCTGACCCCCAACTTAATAAGATGGGGATAAGCGAAAAAAGAATGATCCCTCATGGGATCAATAAAAGTATATTAAAATCAAAATCAAACATAGAGAATAAAACAAAAGAGTTGCTAAAATATATATACCATGGTGGTGTGGTGGTGTAGTGGAAAAGTCCTGGGTTTCATCTCCGGTCACGGGGTCTTCCTGTAACCGTTTACATGTTCCCCCTGCTCTTGAATGGTTTTTGTCTGGCTACTCTGTTATATATACATTGAGTGATTCTAAATTACTCTTTGGAGTAAGTGTGAGTGTTTCCCTTCCATTCACCCAATTCCCGACAGAATATGTGGGTTAGAAGATGAATAAATGAATGTACCACATACATATTACCTCTTGGTTTGATTTTTCTGTTTCTTTTATTGTCATTTTTTCTTTGGGGCCCTCTGGGTATGCCTGCCTGCTGTAACTAAACAGTTTTATTTATTAGTAAAGATGAGTAAAGCTGTGTCAGAGGACATATTCCGCAGTAGTTAATGACCGCATTGCTCTCCCCATGTTAAAGGTTATTTTTCCATGCCTGCATTTATTAAGGCTGGAGATTGATCCACTTCAGACAGATGTGACATGAGTCTGAGTGATGCTCGTGCTCTATCATAATGACACCAGCCTCTTGGCTATTCACCGTGGGTGTATACTGGCACCCCTACATCCACCCAAGGCACATAGTACATCAGCAAAGCTCTTGTTCTCTCCCCCATCTTCTTTCTCGCTCATTCTCTGTCAGAGTGTCATGTTGAATCACTGTACAGCATCGAACTCAGGAGCCTCAGGTACCAGTTCAACAAGCCTCAGATGCTGTGCTGAAATGAATATAATAATGTGCTCTTTAAAATAGCACAGGGCTCTTAGCAGAGACAGGAAGAAGTGCAATAATTGAAAAGGTGTGTGTGTAGTAGGGGGTTACAGAGAAAAGATGTGTGTCCCACAGTGAGGCAGGTGCAGTTTGCGTCCTCAGCGATGGAGGTGGGAACGCGGCTGTCAGATTGGTATTGATGTGTGTCACTCTAGAGATTGTCAGGCACTTTATTTAAGACAGCAAGGAGCCCATGCACTTGTGAGATAATTGACGTTTGGCTTTAGGGAAGATTAGGCTGTTTGTGGATGGAGCAAAGCAGCTAATGCAGCGGTCAACGTGTTAAGTATTGTTTTTCTTGTGTGCTAGCAGTATTCAATGTCAGTTTATTCTTAAAATGAATATCGCCATACATTCAATTATTCATTGGCGTTCCTGTTCATTGGCTGCTGGATTTCCTATATATTGTTATACAGTCAACATGTTACATAATTACTAATCAATCAGACCACATGTTTGTGAATGTTCTCAACTAGCATAACAGAAGTAAAATATGGTTTAACCTTCATCTGAAAATTATTTTCTAGAACAACTAGAATCAGATTCTGATGTTTAGAAATTAGAGAGTCCTGCTGCTGCTATCTTGCCCCAGCGCTTGGAAAGAATTACTCAGACACACAAGTGTTTAGTCTACCAAGATGTACGTGAGGATAAAGAAAAATAACTACTCACTGAATAAGATAGAGCCAGAGTAGGCGAGAAGAGATCAGATCCCATTTTAGCTGAATATGACAGATACACAGTAGTATCTAGTTGAGCTTGGCTTGGCCATAAGGCGCGGTGGTATAGGGGTGAGCACAGTTGCCTCACAACAAGAAGGTCCCGGGTTTGAATCCTGGGCCGGGATCTTTCTGTGAGGCGTTTGCATGTTCTCCCAGCGCTTGCGTTGGTTTCCTCCGGGTTCTCTGGTTTCCTCCCACAGTCTAAAAACATGCAGATTAGGTGGATTGTAAATTGTCCATAGGAGTGAATGTGTGTGTGAATGGTTGTTTGTCTATGTGTTTCCCTGAGATGGACTGGTGACTCTCGTCCTATGTGTGCTGGGATAGGCGCAGCAGACCTCCGTGACCCCGAATTCATGAATAAGCGGGTAAAAAGATGAATGAATGAATGAGTGAACGAATGAATGAAAGGAGGCGACCCTCCTTTTACAGTCAAATGACCATTGTGTTGTGTTGACATGGCTGCTCACTCTTATTTGCTGTTGGGTTTTTTTCAATAATCACAAATGACATTCGCAGAGGAACCCGTTTTGCTCATTGATGCATGAAGTCTATCACATCCATCATGATTACATTTAGTTTCAGTCCAGAACTCAGAATTCAGTTCAGTCTTTTATCCACTATAAACCTTTAACGGAAATCGGCAGTCTCTACAGAGGATTAAACACACACACACACACACACACACACACACACACACACACACACACACACACACACACACACACACACACAC
>JAOTRA010000032.1:6502161-6517156 GCA_026260255.1 Pseudolaguvia tuberculata
GTGTGTGTGTGTGTGTGTGTGTGTGTGTGTGTGTGTGTGTGTGTGTGTGTGTGTGTGTGTGTGTGTGTGTGCAGCTCTAGAGAAAGTTCTTCACCAGAGTTGCGTAGCACCACTGCTGAGCCCTGCTGGTACCGACACAGGGCAAAATGGAGATAAAAAAAGATAAGAAAAGTTGAGCTCACACGTTGGTCTTAAACTTAAAATTGACAATGTACTAATAAACTTGTTGATTTAATGATTAATTTCATGACTTTAAACACTTTATGTATCCCAGCAGAATTTTTGTGACATCTACCATGTCTCCGGTTGAAACAGTATCATATCGGAAGCTTCTGAAAGTTTGACAGGCTGAGAGCTGGTGGGTGTTGCTGATGTAGAAGACAGTGTGAGCTGACAGTGTTCCCATTACAGCATGTACACACAGCTCGTGCTCCAGTGCAGGCCTGTATAGAGGGTCTCACTCGAAGCTCAGTGGAAGCCCAAGGCTCCACCACAGCCCACTTTTTCTCCCGCTCTGATCCCAACATTCATTCTGGCTGCCTGTCAGAATGGCTCCAGAAAATCGCCCCTAGTCATCAGTTATTAGCCTGCTCTGTTTGAGTGATTGACAGCAGCAAATGCAAATCAGACGCATGAGAAAGCTTTTGCCGCTGCATCAATGATTGACAGCCGTATGCTGATAGCACGCTAACTGGATGAGAGAGAGGTGAGATGAGGGTCTGATCGTTCTCCCAAGCTAGCAGCCTCATCCTTTACTGCAGACATGAGGAGACATTAGCTGAGGCAGACAGCCCAGGAAAAGGGCAGGCACAGAAAAAGAGCCTTATTTCCGGCACAGTTTCAGATGAGTAACATTTGTCATTGAGGGGGAAGATGGTGTAATTAGCTTGTCAGTCTACTTTAGGCTGAGCTAGCTTTCGCTGGTAAGAAAGATGGACGAACTGCCACGGGAGTTGACAGCCAGTCGATAATGTGGCAATTAATGTCATAAATAATTCCACTACCAATTATATCAGAATGGACTTTGTGCTTTAAAAAGAGAATAGTGTTCCCTTATCATTTCCTCTATCAGCAAGTCCTGCCATAATGTGTCACCTAATTATTTTCCTTTAAACACCGCACCACAGTATGTGCTCTTTCCTTTCTAACGCATTTCTGGGACACACAAAAAAAGAAAAAATACACAGCTGCAGGAACCTAGTGTGTGTGTTTTGTATGTGTTTAAGCTTTTTCTATTAACTAGACACTGTTTTGAGAAATGTAGTTATAAAATGTCAAGAGCATGTCTGGAAAAGCTTTGCACTAATACAGTTTGACACTATCGGAAGTATTGTGTAAATCAATTTCACTTGATATTTTAAAGGTTGCTAAAACCATACTAACAGGCAGGCTATTGATTCACTGCCCATCTTCCTTGGTGGGAAAATATTGTTTCTCATCACTCATCTCACCTCTAAAGGATATTTCACAAGACATCGGTTTATACAAAAGCTTAACATTTACATGATGATGTAGCTTTCTGATCTTCTCACAGTATTCTAATTCCTATGTATAGGAACAGTTTTTTTCTTCTTAAATATTCCTGTTAACGTAAGGATTAGTAGATCAAATGAGCTCAGCTCATGGAAGGTATCAGTAATGTGGTGTAAAGCGGTGTAAAATACATCAGCTGATGGCAGTAGCTTTAATATATTGTCCAGGCAGCGATGGCTCAAGGTTACTTCAGCTTCCTCTCCATAATGCATGAATCCCCTCGTCCGCATAGTCTCTAATCATCCACTCCAACCTTGGGAAGAAAATTTTACTAAGTAAATCAGTGAACATGCTGGCATTTCTATTAACCTCCTGTACGCACCTGACAGAGTGATAAATTATGCAAAATAATAACACATACCAATAAATCAGCTGTACAACTTGAAGGTGAATTGAAACTCAACTGGTTAAAACTGGTGTTATCTTTAATCCAGTAAATGCAGCGTTGGTCTCCATGGAGGTTCAAACGGATAAACATTATTATTAAAGCCCATGTTTGGGTGTGCCGTGTTTGCGGTGTGCCGTTTTAGACAAATTGTATAAAATACACTAATGTATGATTTATCGGCTTGAATGTTTGAATATTCTCCCCACACCTGCGTGGGTTTTCTCTAGGTACTCTGGTTTCTTCCCACAGTACAACAACATGCACATTAGGTTGATTGTTGATTCTACATTGCCCATAGGAGTGAGTGCGAGTATATATGGTTGCTCGTCTATTTGTGGCCCTGCAAAGGATTTGACGACATGTCAAGGGTGTACTCGTACCTCTCACCCTGTGTGCTGAGATAGACTCCAGCAGACCCCCTAGCCACCAAATTAGGGAATAAGCGGGTTAGAAATTATTGAATAATTGATAAGTGAAATGTTTTTGCATATCTCATTTTGGAAGTTTGGAGTCAAGGAGCAGGGTCAGCTATGATACAGCAGAAGTAGGAAGGGTCTTTCCCATGGACCCAACAGTGGGGGGGCTTGAACCCAGGTCTTTCTGGTCTTATTTGGCAAAGGCTGGGCCCAAACCCAGATCAGGTCTGATTTAGGGATGGTGGGGCTTGAATCCAGGACTTCTTGGTCTCCTGATCAACAACAACTTAATCATTTGAAACAAGGAAACGTCTGATTTTTATAACAATTATGAGGAACACTTAGAAAAACGACATTAGCACACACTGTTCCATGTGTTATCCACAATGGTGGAAATGACCACAAATCCACTGAAATGACCCCTGAAAGAATAATTTGCTTCACCTTTTTTAGAATCTGTTAGAAGTGCTACCACACATTCATGAATTAATTTATTCATCTTCAAACCCACCTAAAGGTAGCTGTACACCTTAAACAAGTTGCTAGTCCATCACAGGGCCACACATAGGTAAACATGGACTTTTCCCAATGGACTTTGGGCAATTTAAAATCATCAGATTAAGCTAATGTTTTTGGACTTTAGGAGGAGAGCAGAATACCCAGAGAAAACCTGAGTAAGTGGGGGAGAACATTTGCACTGGCACAGGAATCGACTAAAATCATAAACAGGCACTGTATAAGCTTAAACTGTGTCAGAGATGCACCTTAATCAGTGTGTCACTTCCTGGTTTGTCTTTATTTGATCAGTTTTAGCACAAGCTACTTATTGTCTACTCTACATTCAGAATTGTGTTGTTTGAAAGAATGTGTTCTGTTTATTGTCCAGGCTCATTGGCAGTTTGGTGACTCTACACAGAATACTGATTACAGAAACAGCCTTAAGACTCTTAAGTTTTGTCTCAGCTTTTTTGTCCAAGTTTTATTGTCATGAAACGACGGTAAGGATTAGTAAATGTCTGTGTGGTCTATTAGGCAGATGACTAGCTGCAGTGACTAATGGTGTGTGCTGCCAGCTGAGAGCTGGGTTTTATTCCGAGCTCTAGTGGACTCCTCCCGTTTAACATCTGTGTCTCCAGCAGGGCGCAGAGTGGCGAGCCCCCACTGCTGGAACAGATCAGTCAGTCGGATGAGGCTTTCAGCAGCTGGCCCACAGGAGGACACTGCACCATGCTTACAGAAATCCGGAGACCCAGTCCCAGAACTATTATGTAGGCTTTACTGAAAAAAAGCGAATTTCACTGTGATAAAGGATCATGTCTTCCATGGAGAATAGATTAGAAAAGAACGGAATTACAAATGGCAACCAACACAATACTCTTTGATCCCTATTTCATTCTGTTAATTGTCAAAGGTAAAGATTAAATGCTTTTGTCCTTGTAATCAGCATTGGATGACATAGCAAAGTCTCTTTCTCTCTGGGTCTGTGAGAACTTGCTCTGTTCTCATCTGTTCTCACTCTTTTATGTCTTTCTCTCTGTCTCTGGTGGAGAGGAGGATTGAGTTGTCATGTAGCTCTAATAGGCAGCACAGGGAATCATTAGTCTAGCTCAGCTCTCTGACTGATGGGCATTTCAGTCCAATCATCAGAATGCACTCACACAGCCGCCATTATTGACACGGTGTCAGAGCTGAGAGGGGATGGCTTAATCAGGCGCGACACTCTCAGCATTGATTTGACAAGCGGCTGTAATGACCTTCTTGTTTTTGTAAAGGATCACTGTTTATCCGGGCTGGCACTGATGTGCAGAACGTGCCCCATCGTCATGGAAACTGTTATCCGGACAGAGCTAAGGCTCTTGAAGCACAAGGAGGTGAAGGGGCCACGCTGTTGCTACGACAATAGCTCCTCCTACATCAAGTCATCTGTATTAAATACAGTCCTTTTTCCATCAGTCTGTCAGTGTGTGTCTTTTCAGTAGTCCGATTTCTCTTGGAGATAAAAGATTGCAACTTGTATATAAAATTTGTCTTTTGCTGCCTGCAAACTGTATATGGCAGATTTTCATCTCGCAGAATAATTACCTGTGTGCGGTAGTGTAAGCCGAGGTCCTCACTCTACTCAACCCTGCTGACAGTGCTTGATTTGAAAGACAAGCTCTGAATGATTTCTCCAGTTATTTACAATCATGTATTTGACAGCACCTTGCCCTGTTTGGGTTTGACCTTAATTCAGAGGAAGCAGGTTATTTTGTGGTTGTAAACATGCCTTTATTTAAACGGTTCCCGCCAGGTTATTTACAAAAAAGAGCTATGGATGAGCCTGTTGTCAGTGTAATCAGCTTGCGACGCCTCCTCCTCCTCCTTTTCTCTCTGTCTCACACACACACACACACACACACACACCCTATAGTGCATGTGTCAGACAGTAAATATTATTGGCATACTGACAGGTCTGAAGCCACAGCTCACTGTGTAAAATCGTTAATAAGCAGTATGATGGGGCCACTTCATCCCAAGGTGAGAATACAGAGGCCTACTTTTTCATCTGCAATTATCCAGAGAACACAAAAGAGTGCGCAGTGAGATGACTCCAGAAGGCTTTGTCCTGATGCTATTAACGGGAAAGAAAGAGACTCACAAACACATGAAATGAAAATAAAGGAATCATTTTTACGATGCTTCACCCTTAAAATTATTGCTATGTATCTAAACCGAAACATTTGTGTAAAATGTGGTTGTATTCGGTTAGGTTTCTGATTTCAAACGGGTTCTGATTTTTAACACTCGATTTTGAATATGATTAAATTGATTCACACCTACACTGAGGCGTGTTTTATTGGGAGTGACTGGGAGACTTAGTCTTGTACGGTTACTTTTGGTAAACATACTGCCAAGTTAAATGGCTGATCAATCAATTTCACTGAAATCGATCTGAATCAGTTCTGCATGCATGAACACAGAGGGAGCCACTTTATCGCAAATCAATCATTCTGAAAACATCTCACAAAGGGACTGGTTCTTACTAACAAGCCATCAATTTAAGCCGGTTGGGTGCCACCTTTATCAGGCTACAAATCAGCAGTGCAACCAACATCTGCTCTACTTCCACCTTGCTTTATTGCAGCCTGCTTCAAGGGTCAAGCTCATTTTCATAGCTGGAGAACAGCTCCCTATTTGCACATACAAGACCCATCTGTGATTATGGCCTAAATGTCAAATCCTGTATTGCTTTCATAATTATTGACACCCTCATCTAATACAGCAGATACAGGCTTAACACTGAGAAATTGAATGATTTATATTTTGCACAAATTAACGCATTACCCACAGTAGCATAGTAACACAACATTTATTTGTTTATTTCAAAATGTGAAAACTTAAAATTCATATTTTATGACAATTAAACAACGGTGTATGTTATGTGTAGGAAATAAAACTAAATTAGTGCTCATGCTGTTACAAGGAAATTTGTTACACTGTGTTAGGGCTATAGCGTTTAAGGTTAGGATTTAGGTTTAACGCTGGAAGTTAGGTTTAATGTTGGGGGTTGGGGTTAAGTTTGAACATTATGGGTTAGGGTAAGGAGTTTGGGTTCGGTGTAGGGTTAACGGTAAGGCTTAAGGTTGGATATTGGAATATTATAACAGCTCTGGTTATTCCTTTGACCAGCCATTTTTTGAGTTTGTCAGTTGTGACATTATGTCTGACTTTATGTGTGACATTATATGTGAATTATTCAAGAACATAAATTTTTCTTGAGCGGCATGGTGGTATAGTGGTTAGCACGGTCGCCTAACAGCAGAAAGGTCCCAGGTTCGATTCCCAGGCAATAGAAAGCATAAAACATGTATATTAGGTTGATTAGTGATAGAGTGAGAGTGAGTGTGTGTGTCTATGTTGTTCTTCTATGTGTTGCCCTTCCATTTACTGGTTATCTGTCTAGGGTGTCTCCATGCTGGGATAGGCTTCAGCAATCGCTTGTAAACCCGAATTAAGGAATAATTGGCTTAGAAGATAAATGAATGAATGAATGTCTCCTTGGTTAAAACATCATACCAGATGCTGTGCAGTCAATTAATTTATTGGTGAGAAATTATCTGAGAAACAGGCATTGCTTAAATAAAAGTCCCCAAACTATAACAGAGACACCATTTAAAATATTCAATTGAAATGTATGTTTGAAAGTTTTCCAACTAAAATAATTTTTATATTAAATATCCTGTTCGATTTAGCCGCCAACAGCGTTGATAACTTTTTGTTCTGTTTTGTTTACTCCAAAGATAAAGAACAACAGTCATTAGAACACAAATACATCCATTTTAATTTGAGAAAATACAAAAAGAAACATGTACAATTTATGTACAAACGTTTTGTACAAGACAGTTATGTTTAACAGCAGGTTATATTTGACAGAGTCAGGTAGATCAACTCAGCACCATCAATATCTCCACTTCTCCATCCTCTAGAACAGTTCAAACTCCCCTTTTCCTGTAATGAACAGCTAAATAATTCCATGGAAACTGAATGTTCAGAATTTTTATTGAAATTTTAAAAAAAAAGGAAAAAAAAACTCCAAAAGCATTTTCAGTTAAGACTTAATTCCGTTAAAGAGTTTATTCAATACAGTGTGTAACGTTGTCCTTGTCTGAGATAAAACTCTACCAATTGGACAGATGATCATACAGACACATTAAACCTCATAAGCATCATTTGGTCAGTATTCTGCTGCTTTATATATGACTCAGCTGTTAGAACCGAAACATGAAGCTCTTTTAGATGCCACTTTTCGCTTTAGTGGGTCTTTAGGCGTTCCTCCCTCAGTCTTTCTGCAGCACTACCTGCACTGCCCTGGCATGGAGGCCTGCATGGCTTGGATGTTCTTCATGCCAGGACAAGAAAACCTTTTTGTGATTCTAACATCTGACCAGATGATGCTGGTTTAGAGACAACTTGATGGCACTTTAGACAGTCTGCTATGTAGAAAGCAGCAGTTACACACACACACACACACACACACACACACACACACACACACTGCGCCGAAATGCTGTGGCTCTTGTTGCACACTGAAGAATAAAGTCAAGCAGACAGACAAGCCTTGTTTCTCATTTTGTGGACAGACTTTAGCTGTCTAAAGCAAAAGAAAAAATTACTGACAGAGAAAACCATTGCTGATTTTTACTACTTTATGTTTAATCTGTAAACAAATAAGTGATGACTTCATTAATCTAATATAGAATTTCTTACAAACGGGCAACACGGAATGTAAACGCTGATATAAAAAGAAACTGAAATAATAGTATACAGACTCGGCAATCCATTTCTCTCCAAACATTTATCTAACCTGCGTTCTACATTACGATCATACTTTAGCTCTACATTATACTTTTAGAATCCTGGATGAAGCAGAAATGACTCCTGCCCCCCCCCCCCCCTTCACGACTAGCAAGGATGTGATTGAACAATCCATACAGTTTATCCACATAAAAAAAAAATCTACATGCTACAAAGTTGTAACATCCATGTATTCACAATTCAAAATCACTTGAGGACAGAGCCTAGAGCAGGCTGCGTTTAAGGATCGAACTACATCCATTGGACTAAACATTAAAGCTGAGATTTAAACTTTGAGCTTTAAAAAAGGAAAATGTGTCCTATAAATGGGCAGACAGAATTTACACCATTTAATTCAACACTAAACATTATTCTATTTTATTTTATTTTTCTCAGTAACAAAATTGCTAGGTGTTCATTTTTTTCTATCTAACATTATGGTGAATAGCTTACGGACTGAGGCGGTCTGCACATCGTCTGTGCCATTTTGAACAAAGTTTTAAGTGTAGTACACTGTTTTTCTGCACACTGTTTCCCGAGACCTAATTTAGGTCAATATCCGTATTAGCGATCATTTCTATCCTGAGAGAAAGTAGATATGAGCTAACGCCGATGGCCTATTCTGCATGTTTTCACCATATTTTTTACTTTCAGCATGTAATTCTACTACAGTTTACATCTAATGACTTTAGCAAACAGTTTATCTCAGCCATTAAAATGGAATAGTAGAATGTTAATATAACTTAAGTCCTCTGAAGCAGCTCAGATATAAAGTCTTAAATTACGCTCACAGAAAAAGCTGACAGAGGGCTGGAACCGTCACCTGTAACATGAGATAGACAGTCCACTTGTCACTTTGAAATGCATTCTGTTGCCGAGGGTAAAAATGGACAACAAACTTAACTGGTGTGTACTAAAGCCTGGTTAATATTAAGATCATTTTTCTTTTTTTAGAAATAAACTTTATCGATATGTATAAAAATAAGTATAAAATAATTATGCTTATATGGATAAAAAATAACTATGTACGTACAGTATGTATAAATCTGACAGAACACTTGGAGCTAAGTTCTGCTGAGCATACGTATTATTACATTTCCCCCACCTAGGTCAGGCGCACCACCATGTTCTAGTGTACAGTGTAGTGGAGGTCCTGTCTAACAGTTGCAGAGCAACTCAGTCTACATCCGCTTTCCATAATAATGACAACTATGATTGAGATTTATATTGATATCAATAGATCGTGGTTGGTTGGCCACAGAGAACATCCAAGCATGTCTCAGCCTCTGTGCCAACCACGTGTCAGGTAGTGCCACAATCAGGAGGAACTCAGGATGCCCACTTTTCGCAATATGTGGCATTTGATCCTTTAAGTCAAAATCAGTAAGAATGTTGCTTTGAGAGCTCAATCACAGTGACATTATCATTATGCGAATGCAGTGGCTAAACCAGTACATTTGATTTCTGTGCCTCTTCCAAAAACATGATGAGCCTTGAACATACAATTTCACAACTGCATCAACACACACACACACACACACAAACACACACACAAAAAAATCAAGCATGATGAAAAGACATAAAGAAAAGTAGTGCATATCCTGATAATGTATTGCCAATTTTGTAGGGCTACGCTGGAGATGGCCTCTTGCATTATTACATGAACATGATATGTACATTCTCATACATGATGTCCTACACTGACAAAGTTTTGCGCTCTTAATGTCCAGGTCGTGTGGGGAAGTTACCCATAGGAAAGCAAAGCAAAGCAAAGCAAAGCAAAGCAGTCCTTTTTCCTAACATAGCCACTCCACAGTCAGCCGGTATGTTTACTCGCTGCGCTGCGAATTCAGAAACGTTCCTAGTCCTTTCCGAATCCACTGGTTCCACTAGAATATTTAGTGCAAAAAGAAGCAGATGAACATGGATGTACGTGTGTGTAGTGGGGGGAGGTGCTAAAGCGACACAAACGAGGTTTGTCGGGTCACGACAGACACAAAATATTGCAATGAATTACAGGAAGTACCGCTTTTACAGTTGGAACATAATTGCAAAAAAAAAGTGCTGGAGGGCTGTACAATCCTTATTTGATTGTCATGTACATCACTATGTATACATTTATAAAGTAAATGTTTCCAAAAGCATTGAAGTAACATTAAAGGTATACACATAGGAGGTCCCTTCTAGTTTGAACAATCACAAAGAAACCCTTGAGGTGTAAAATGACAGCGAATCACTATTATTGTTACCGCCTCTTTCACATCAGAATGCTCCAACTTGTCCAAAGCCCAGGATTCAGCATTCGTCTTCAACTTCTCTGATTGGTGGAATTAGGCTGCTTGTGGATTTGTATTGATTGACTTGATTGGCCATGTGAGTGCTCATGGGCTTGATTTGAATGTTCCTTGGGTAGACATTTTCAGGTTCATCTGTAAACCATTTCTTTTCTGTGAAACATGCAGGCAGAAGAAAGGGGAGATGAAAAAAGGACAGTATTAATAAAGTTGAATAATATTTCACCGACAGTTGTTCAACCTTTCTATCCTGGCCAACATCAACAAACAGAAATACAGGCTTTAAAAAGATATACTCTATAGATCGTCTTAAATGATATAACAGTAGAATGTATATATAAGCTCTATACACATTTAGGACCATAGTGTGAAGTAAAAGAATAAACGATATCATGCTGTGTTCCTGTGTTCATTATAACGGAAAGCAACCAGTCTGAACATTTTACACTTTTACTCGGTCAAATCTGGGAAATGAGACAGCATGCCAAATTACAGACGACTTAAGCCATGCGTGGGATGACTTTCTGACTTCATCCCACAGGCACTGTCATTTCCCAGCGCTGGAACATTTCTAACTCTGTCTGTAACGTGAAACTTGCTGCAGGCTCAAGTGTGTCAGCCAACGCAGGCCTGCAGGCTACAGTGTCACAGCACAGGCGTTTGATGTGAGCGGAGTTGTGCCTGCGGTGGTGCAACGAGTCAAGCACCTTGCTCTATTCCCCTGAGTTCACTACTGATATTGCCTTGAGACAACCTCCAGCATAGGAAGAGTTAAGAGGACCAATTTCTTATATACTGGGCTTCTCATCATGTTTTCCGCCAAGAGGAAACATTTCCAAAATGTACGATCAATCCAATCAAAATTCTAGCATCTTAGAATTGATTAGGGAATGTTGGGTAACTGACCAATAATCAGTCTAATTAGAACACACAAGGAGCTTTCAGAAAATAGATCAGCAAATACATACAGAAAGAGGAACGCACGCCAACAGGTCATACATCATTTCATTTTTTTTAGATGAACTCAGGTATAGAGATTAAAAAAGTAGAGGAGGAGGATGATCAACCGCATGCAATGCTGGGGTGATCCTAAGCATGGCAAGGAGTTAAGCAGTAGCATTAGCCAATTGCTTTCTTCCCGAAAGCAATAGTCAGAATGTGGCATGACTTTAACAAATAAAATCAACAGCCCCTGGTATTATAGTGCTCCACAAGGAAATGATCGAAAGATCTCACGACAGGTGCTATATCATGCAGAATCTTGTATAACTTGCATACCTTGGCTCATTCTATTCATCCTTGTTGCACTTTAGAGAAAAAAGTGGTCTAAGTAAGTTTTACAGTTCGGAGGTGAGAAACACTTCTTAAACACGGTTACTGACATGACCATATCCTTTATGTTAGACTAACGTCTAAAAACCATGAAGTGTTCCGAATGTTAAGTCAATTTTGCACTTTCATTAAACTAGCATGCATAGCATACAAAGCTGTGAACCTGTGATTGGAAATTATTCTCAATTTATTTTGGAATCTTTTTCAATCAGTAACCTAAGGAAAATGTTTTGATTAAAATAAAAGTCCTTAGCAGAGCTTTACGATCTTCAAGGATATGATTTGGGCTCCCAGGATTGGATTATAGTCAAACAGACTCTCTAAACAGAGCTACATCCTAATAGCTACAACAAACCACATCTTACACACACTAACACATAGACATGCATTCGCAGCCCTTACACGTACAATAGTACATAAACAAATGAAAATGAGACCAGGTAATGTATTCCTAGTACAGTTTCATCACAAATACACATAAGGACTTAGGTCATGTCAGAAGATAGCACAGCTATATAAGCCTTTACCACCGAAACAAACAAACAGACAAATGAAAAATGATTTGTATATACTCCATATACAAATATCTGTACACGATCACACAAACCAGATGACTACTCACTGACTAACACGAAAAACGAGGATTTATTATAGATATGGTCTTACTTAACTGGCAATACTGAAACAAATGAGTTAAACAAATGTTTGAATTATACAAATGACACAACTGGACATAGTGAACGTTTGTACGTTGCCCTGACATTTTACTGCATGAAACAGCCAAACACAGGCCAGTGCTGCTATTCTATCCGGAGTTAAAGTGGGGTTGAAATGAAGCAATGAACTAATGGGTCCGGTGTGATTTCAGAGCAAACATCACATGCACAACCTCACAGAGCAAGTGCACAAACACCACAAGCGGATAGGGGTAGAAATCCAAACACAAACATTACACCTTCTGACCAACAGCAATCAGCAAGCAAACACACACACGCACACACACAAAATGACATAGACACACCAAGCACAGTTTCTAAAGGAACACACAGTCCTTACTTGTGTTTTTCTCGGCTTTCTCTGGTCTTGCTGCTGCGGTTGGGCCGGTTGGTGGCAGGGATGGAGTGAACGGACGAGCTCTTCTTGCTGGATGAGTGTGAGGAATGGGACGAGTGGGACAGGCTGGTGCGTGACTGACCTGCATTGTGGTCAAACTGCATCAGGCAAAATATCAGGTCTGTGGGAACGAGTTCGAACTCGTAGGGCGGGTTGGTAATGACATATCTGGAAATATAAAGAAATTCAAGCAGAATAAAATGGAAATCAGATCCTTTACTGGTTTGCTTGCTATGTTATTCAATGGAACAATCATGGATTGAGTATTGAATATGTTGACAGCTGAAAAGATGCTTCCAGATGTGGAAATTGAGGACAGCTCACCTTTTTGTGCATTGGCTCAGGGTACTTAGATGTGCATCTCTTAATCTATAGATTCCAAAGCACAGCATGTTGTAGGTTTTTAAAGCTTTACAAAACAAGTCCCCGTAACAACCACCATCCTAAGAAAAAAGCCAAAAAAAAGGATTTTATATTATATTTAATAAGCAAAAATCATGTCAAATCAGAAGATAGTTTCACAGTGTTAGTTTTACTGACAATTACACACCCCACTGTCTCTCTGGACCTTGCTCTGTAAGTGCTGAATATTTGGTTTGCATATTTGGACAACAGGGGCTTTAGACAGGAGAACATGTGCTGTTGGGTATAAGTGGCAAAAGCAGTCAGTAATTCAGGAAATTCTTAACCATTTCCTTACCCCCAAGTCTGCGAAAGGGCCATCGTAGAGGGCAAGCTGTGCCACACGACACCTGTCCCTGTTAGCTAGCGTCTGTGGTGTGCTATATCCTCCTCGCAGCGCATTCTCCTCGGCCAACAGTGCCTCCAGCTCCGGTGTAGCCCCACCTGTCACCAGCGTCCGGATCAACGTCAGGATATTATCGTTGAAGTACGTCTGCAGAGATGTAACGTAAAGGATTCGCACAGCGGTACCATTAGAGTCACCATATAAGACAGCAGACCTTTTGGAGCCATTCTTGGCCTTGTTATCTAGACCGTAAGCTGTCTCTTCACATTGCACTCGCCACAACAGGAAGAGACCCAATAATGCAATTAAGCCAGCTGTTGTTGTTGTTGTTTGTTCCTTTCTAATCAACCTTCATTTGATATCCTTGACTATACTTAACAGGAAAGTGTTTACACACAGAGTACCAGTGGAAAACAGCTCTAGTTATCAATTATTGAAAATCATTTTCAAAATGCTTTTTGATGGAGATTGGTGTACGTATTCTGGTAAACACAACAGATCACCAACTCAATATTCATTTAATTTAACATTAGATGTAACTAAACATCACTGAAAATCTTTGCAAATCAAAATTTCTATTTGTTTTTTTTTTCCTTTTTTTTTCTTTTTTTTACAGTCTACTTACATACCTCTACATGTGACACATTAATGCATGGTGCTGACAACATACTGTGGTGAAAGGCAGGTCTCTTTACCCTGTGTGTATCTGTATACGTGTGAGCGCTAGAGGAGCCTGTCTGAGCAGCGGCAGGGGGTGGAACTCAGACGGTGTATGGAGTGACACCTTTCCAGGCCCCTGACAGAAGCATTCAGCTGAATGATAGATGAGAGCTGTCTATTAGCCAGCTTCACCTTTGTCCAGAGTGGAACACACTTGAAGGCTGCTTTGTTCTAACTTCACTCAAAGTGAAAGGCACTAGAATTAAGCCATCATGCGGAAAGTGTGGGTGGAAGAGGGGTGTCGGTGTGTAGCGGCGGTCGTAGGTGAAGGGAAGAAAAATGAGAGAAATTAAGATGGAGACTAAGAGTGAGAATGAGAGAAGCCTCTTTGTCCAACAAAGATGACATTTGAGATAAAAGCTTTTGGCCCGTTCATAAGCCCACCTATGCGTCCAACCTATGTGCCATTATAGAAAACTCTTATATAAGCACATTACTTGTTTAAAATGTTTGAATAAGCCTCTTGAAAGTTCATTTTATGGCATAGAGGATAAAAGGAAACACTAAAGTTTCTATGAGAGAAATATTCAATATTTAATGCTAAAAATGTATTAATAACAATTTATATAACATAAAATAGAAGCCGAATCTTATTTGAATCTTATTTACATTTACATTCACATTTAGCATTTGGCACACACCCTTAACCAGAGTGACTGTATACAAGGGTTTAAGGGTTAAGGGCCATACTCAAGTGTCCAGCACTGTTGGCTTGGTAGTACTGGGAATCAAACCCCTGTCTTTAGATTAGTAGTGCAAAACTTTAACCACTGCGCTACCATCTCCCTATTTCCTAAATAAATATCCTAAATAAGTTTAAAGAGTTAATCAGAATTCATTTACTTCATTATTTTATTATTTAATCTCCTTTAAATAATAAATGAAAACTCACTGCGCTCATAAGTGAGTCGAGCACACTGACAGCGAAAGCTGTCCCACAGGCAAAGGGTTGGGTCAAATACAGCTCGGTATCTGGATCATCGTCATCGTCTTGGTCCAGGAACTGAACGTTTGAATCATTCACTGCAGCACAACAGGACACATTCGAGATCAGACAGAAAGCGGAAAAATGATAACATACATAAAATATATATAGTATTATATCCGCATATATGTA
>JAOTRA010000032.1:6530363-6541135 GCA_026260255.1 Pseudolaguvia tuberculata
TATACTGTATATTATTTTAATAAAGAAAATAAATATTATTAACTTTCAGATACGATACACAATCTATGCCATTTCAAGAGATAGTTGAACATTATGTCTATCATCATGTCTTTCTTTATTCTTACAAAGCCATATCGGTTCAAATACTGTATGGAATGCGGATCATGCTAATGACATCACTAGGGCACAACGGCATACGTAAAATACGTAAAATTATGCTCACACATGCATAGAACTTTTCAATCATCAACACTGCATGTGAAGACTATGATGTTGGCTGGATATTAAAGTTCTTATTTAACACATTAGTTTGCAGATAAAAGCCATGAATTTCAAAGTAAGTGTAGCGATATGCGGCATAATGTTACCTCTAGGCCCTCAATTACATTGCATATAACAAGAGTCAGAAGTCCGATATTTACTTATATATATATATATATATATATATATTTCAACTACTGCTCTTATATAATAAGGAGATGATTATATTCTGTCTCGCCTTGAAATACATAGGGGAATCCTTATTTGTGGAATTTCTTGTGGCTACATGTTGTAAAGCATACCCTCAGTCGAAATAATATAAATTATAATTTGTTATAACGGGATAAAAGAAAAGAAATATTCAGCTTCATTTTTGATTGCAATGATAGGTCTACCGTATGGCCTTCAGTTGCAAAAACACTTCATGGCGCAATAGATGAAACAGCTGAATCTAAGTAACTGTATGGGCATCTCTGATTGGCTGCTGCTGTCATTAGTGCCAACATTGTTTAAGAAGTACATGTGGACGAAAATCGTGGGGTGGGGTGCGAGGTTGACAACAGCTGAGACTTTAAAGCAAGAGTATTTTTCAAACAGCTTTTCATAGCCTCTTTCATGACAGAAATATTTCAGCTCTATCATTAAGCACTGACAGGCTGACAGCTTAAACGCCTGAGCCTTAGAGGGCTCCTTTCCTCTCTTCTACTCTCCTTCGCTCCCGCTCTCCCTCACCACTCCTCAGACTCCCGCCAAACACATCACCATCCCTCCTGTCTTCCTCTCACTCTCTTTCCTTTTGAAGGCTGTAGGGAGCGTCCTGAAATCAATGTCTTACCTCATCACTTTGGGTGAGCAGTTGGGTGAATTCCGCATGCCTCCGTTGCGCTGCTTCTTTTTGGGTGACAGCGTTGATGGATGCTCGTCTTCAACTGCAAACACATGCAAAGAATGTCAGGCTGTGGACGGCAGGGATTGTAACTTGGTGCTGGGAATGACATATTAAAGAACACTAAAGGAAACACTCAGTCAATCATGGCAGAATAAGTCAGAGGCGACCTCTTCGAAAATAGAAAGAGCATTGTTAGTAGGGACAAATTCAGTAGGGACATTTCAGAAGAAAAAAAAAGAATCTTGAAGGACACTCGTTAAGATGTGATCTCAATGATTACTACACTGCTGATGAGTGTTAGCAATCAGCATCTGTAATGGATCACCTTACCTCTGCAACATTGTTCTTGCATGGAGAGCAAGGACTTAAACCAATGACAAAAGGAGTGTGTTTGTGTGGGGGGTATGTTTTGCTTTCCAATGGATCACTACTTGGCAAAATCAATCCCCATCATCTTACTTGTAACTGATGAGAGTGGGCTGGTCGGTACTTTTTCCTTCATGGCACAAGCACTCTGAACCCACTGAGCTCATTCATCTAACTTTGAAATAGGAAATTACTGAGGAGCCTACAGAATGTCAAAAACATCCCATCTACTAAATGTACACTCTAGAACAATGTATCTGGCTGAACGTCAACATCAGCTCCTTAACGCTCTCAAGAATGTCAGATTTAATAGCATTGCCTTACAATTCTGTAACAATGGCATTTTCATAGCCTATAGACCCGTGTGGACATTTCAAACAGTTTATTGGATTATTTTCTATTATAATCTTAACAAAATTGTAGAAATTAGGAAATGCATTCCAGACAAACTTTGGGAATCATTGGTGAATAAATGGACCAGTTGATTTTATTGACGAATAACATTTTAATAACATTTTAATATTAATAAATGGATGTTAATGCCCATCCTAGAAAAGTCTCTACTTGAGCTTCGGATAGAGATACGCCAAACCTGCACACATGGCGTTCAACATTACAACCACAGCATATAACTGAAGAAAGGTTGGCCAGCACTCCAAGCAGTCTTACTATCAGGCATGCAGCCTTTGTGGATCATTTTCATTTCAGTTTCATCTAATTGCACTAATGATAAAGGACACATTTAAAATGTTCTGCCTGGGAACATACCAAATGTCACTGCTTGACATTTACAATAACACAGTGGCCAGAGCAAAGTAAAACACTAATCAACTTTCCAAATATCACTTGCAGTGTGGCACCATGGCGCAATCCTTTGTTTTCCTATTAGGATTAAGGAGTAAGTGTCCTGGTTGGGCTAGGCCACACCTCTGTCCTTGCTTCTACAAATTAGACTACAAAGATTTATGAGCTCTTTCCGTGCCCTTCAGTAAAAGTCTTAACAAGGAAATAACTCTACCTGCAGTAGGGCTGCTTCAGCAACTCCCTCTTTGTTCCAAGTTGCATTAAGGCACCTTTACAACTTCAATCAAAACAGGATCAGTCCAGTGAAGTGTGATTGCTGTTTCAGACCACCGGCAACGATAAATGCCGTTTTGGTGTCAGTGCTCAGACAGCTGGAACAGGCATCTGACTTTACTGATTCAGGCATACAAATGGAGCAATGCAACTTTTTGCAACAGAGCTGGAGACGGTGGTAGTGAAATAGAGACAGGCAGTCTCCTTCTGTGCAACCTAATATACCTAATATACAGTACTCCTGGCATTGCTTTATCACACATGCACACACAATGCTAGGGAGGGGAGGGTTAGCTCTGTTCCATGCAAGGTGTAGACTGCACCTAGAGACACCTACGGGGTGTTGGCGGGCGGCTGGAGGAACATATGGAAGAGGAGTGTGTGGAGAAGAGCATCGATGAGCGGGGGGATGAAGAGAACAGGGAGGTGTTGGGATGGTAGCAGTATTTTCCAGGCAGACTGTGGGCCCGATTCAGGCCAGCCGGGCCGAGACCTTGGCGTGGGGGTGGGACTGGAGGAAGCAAACTTCCTTTATAGTTAATTACAAGGCTTTCAGCTGTGCGCTCCACTGGCAGAGTTCGTGGGACAGACAAAGTGGTAGCTAATTTAACTGTCCGATTTTGAAAAGAGGGTTTAATTTCCTCCTTTACTGTCAAACAATGAAAAACATCAACAATCAGAAAACTTTTCTATTCCAATCAACAATCAACAAACCAGTAAATAAATTGTAACTGAATAAAGTGAATAACTCTTTTGGAGTATATTGTTGTTAATTACCTAAAATAAAGAAAATATCTTTTTTTAAAAATAACAACAAACTTTTTTTTTCTTTTTTTTTTACAAAAAATAAACAAAACATTTTATTTCAAAAATGGTTAAATACTGTTTTGAGACACTCATATTTATCCCATTATAACTATAACCTCAATCAATTAGCATGTGATTAAAATAAAATGTTCTATAGTATATGACATATAACTTGCAATTGCTATTGATCAGGAATAAATAAAAACATCTCTATTCGCTCTTATCAACATCACAGAGCAAAATACTGCATCTTTGCGCATACGACATACTGATAGCATGATTACAATACATTTCTAATCTCAATAGATGCACCAAAAACAGTGTTATAAACCTGTGCCTGGAAAGAAACTGGCAGCAAATGATATTGTTCAAAGTATTTCAAAGGATATGAGCTGATAATCTATGCTGAAGCAGGAACACTTAAGTCTATTAGTGTGAGTACAAGTTCACATGAACACATTTCTTACTACCGATAATGTGAAGACTACAGCAGAGTGACATCTACACAAGAAGCAAGAGGTTAATCGGTATATAATGTAAGTGGGGGAAAAAAAGTTTCTTTCCGCTTTTAAAGCCTAGCTTGGAGCAATAAATAGATGGTTATTTCTGCCGTCAGCTGCTGTGTAGATTTAAAGGCAGCCACAGATAACTCCTGGATTCATCTGGCCCCTGTCAAACACATGCAGCATTACACAGAGGATATGGGCCTTGGCACTGTGGATTTACAATAATCCAGATGGCAACTGTCCCTCCCTAAATTGTAAATGCAGTGATAAACTATGATTGCGGAGGTACCAGGAAACGGTCAAATATAAACACAATAACTTTACACAATTACTTTACATGGTTTAATATTATTATTATTATTATTATTAATAGTATAATTATTATAAACCATAATAGAATTCACACACAGCATACGCATGTTATGCACACTGAAATCCTATTCTATGCATGCATCTTACAATAAAAAGAAAATTTCTACTTCTAGTAAATAGGAAACAAAACTTATCACTATCTCAGAGTCGGCTTTGATAAAGCGCAGCTCTGCACTGGAGAGGAAAAGATTTACCTAAAATCCATTCTGCTTTGAACCGAACCCCAGCCTCTTTCTGCCCTCCTGTTTTCCCTGGAGTTGTACCGCCATCTGCTGCTGAAGGCAGCACAATACAAACACGTCACTGAAACTCTAAACACAGGCTACAGGCCAAAAGTTTCTAGCAGAAACGTAGTTTCCAAGCAAATAAAAAATCCTTCAAAAGATACTTAGTTTTTAATTGAACTATGCAATAATAAAGTATTATGCATTACGGTTGTTGTTGTTTTTTTCCCCAATTGAACCTGATAATTGAGGTTGTTGAGGTTTTAGGTATCAAAAATTCTTTATCTCTTTAAGAAATTGTTTTAGTCTGTGTAAAATCAAAAATCTATTTCAGAGCTCGATTAAAAACAGACAGCGAATGAGATGTAGACCATCTGGATTACAAGCTTGATGTGTATGGGCGTGTGTGTGTTTTTTTTTTTTTTCGTTCTAGTATTTGAGTATTTGTTTACTTACATTTGGCCTGTAGAGTATGTGCTATTCATACACACAATATTACCAGATCTAATGTGTATTATACACCACTAGTGCCTAACTGTTTACCTTTACCTTTCTAACCATAAGACTAAGAAAGCGGGTGCGAGGAGTAATCGTAAAGGAATGGGGTGCGAGCAGAAACAATAACAAAAATAAAAGCAGGTTAGTGGGGTTAGATGAAGTGAGATGAAGGAGTGGAAAAGAGGTAGAGTATGGAAAACAGGATAAAACTTACGTGACGTAACATATCCGTTATACTTATATTTGGCTAAAGAGAGTATAGATACAAATAGATATGAGAGAGGAAAGATGGGAAGAAGGGGAAGAGAGAAAAAATATATATAATGAGAAGCAGTAAAGGAGAATGAGTTCTATTGATTTCATGGTGATAAATGCTTTTTCAACCAAATGAATCATATTTAAATGAGGTGACACTAATAATGGTGATCAGAAGATAAATGAGAGAATGGAAAGAGACAAGATGAACACCAAGCAGGCTGTCAGCTTCATTTAGCGTGACACTTCACACCTTGTTAAACCATACTGAAGTATGACGTATGACTTTTATACCTACTAATCTTACGGTTTAAATGAAAAAATCTTTATAAAATGTCGTAATGATCACACAACACATAAATATGAACAGGGTGGTCGTTTCACATTGGTCGTTTCATCTTTATGCTATATGGACACCTTGGCATTGATTAAGTCTGCATGATTTGTTCTGTGTAAAAATATATAAACTGCATGTGCAAAAAATGGGCAGAAGCGTAAATAAAAACTTACCACACAATATCAGAACAGTTTATAACTCATATATATTGACATTAATTAATAAGGTGTCTACCAAAGTTAGTTGGAGATAAAAGTAAATAAAGACGAGACAGTGATTAGTGGTGATTTACAAGCCAAATTTACTACTTAACGATAATTTAAAAAAAGAAAATTAGGCCTACTGGTGAGCAAAAGAACAAGAAACAAGTGTAATCGATAAAACAGTGGCTGTTTATGTGTCCAAGTCAACAATTAACAGATAACTTAAAGTCCACAGTCCATAAAGGACAGATGTGTCCTAAAATTCATCCATTTGCTTTAATACTCATCGGATGGTTAGAAAACTTTTAAGGCATTGAAATGTTCTGAAAGGACTTAGTCAGCTGACCTAACTCAAACTGAGCATCAATTTCATGGGTGAGTTATAAATTAATATAATTTATAAATAAAGAGTATAAATACAGATTTGGGTTGGGGGTTTTTTTTGTTTCTTAAAAAAAAAAAGAAAAAACTGTCTTTTGCAGATCCCATTGATTTTTGTGATTTTTGTGACACACAAAAACATTTTTTTTTTAGGTTGCGCATGTGACTCTTTAGTCATGGAGTTTTTTTTCTTTTCTAGACAATCATATTATCATTATATTCATACGCCAGTCATCTACGCCAGCAGGTCGGTCAGTGACACGTTATTTAGGGTGCAAATGAAAAGAATAGGATAAGCTGTAGCAAGTGGAAATGATGAGGCCCATGACCAAGCACTTCTCAGCGCCCACCACTTTTTTCTGTTTCTGCTTCCTTCACTAAAGCCAAATCTGATGCCATTAAAGGTCAAAGTGGGGATGCGGTACGAGGGATCAAACCAGGGCACCATGCGCACCCTGGCACCTGTCTCTTGTTATCTGGAATGTAGGGTGAGTGAGCTGCCTCTCTGACCAGCATCTGTCCCAAGTGGCTTTCCTTATTCATGCCTGTTGGGAAGAACCTGTCAGACTGTATTTGCCCCTGCACCAGACGTACTAGGAAAATGTAACGTAAAACATAATTTCTATGTCATCCTGCATAAGCACCATCTTTATTGAGGTGAACCCTGCAAGGAAGGGACATAGTGTGCTTTTCAGATCGCCTCAGCCCAACCTTGCCTACTCACCGCATACTGTACAAACAGAGGCGGCAGGAGGGGGGAAAAAACATATGCCCCAAGAGCAAAAGCAAAACCCTGACCTCTCTCTCCTGTCTGTATCTATAAGACTTGCTGTGGTTGTTTGTAAAATGGCCGTGGCCACAATTCTGCTGAAATCGTTATGTCTAAAACACCAATGAATGACCTGTGAGACATGGGGCACCTTTTAGACTCTTTAAATCTTGTGTAATGAGAGGATAAGTCTCGGCAGGTAGAGCAGAGAGGCTGTAATTGTCACCGTAACTTACAGCAGCGGCAGCTAAGTCGGTGGAAGTGTGAGGGTGCCTCCTGCTGCTCACGCTATTCCGTCGTATCAAACACTTCCTAATGGTGTGCCGAGCTCGGCGGCTATAATGACGGCTACACTACTCCTGGCTTCTTGTCAAGTGCTCTTTGAGCTTCGGCTGCAGCTAACAGCAAAAGAGACGCAGTTGTCTACCACTCATGCATCTCATTTTCATACTAATAGTCCTTTGTCTGGCTTTGACATGGAAAACCATTAGCATCCAGACATTTACGGGCACCAAACAATACAAAAAAGAAAAAGAGAAAAAACGGAGTGGAGGACGATCTGTATATAACACACGACTTTTCTTAAACAACATGCCTTTAATGTCTTACAGCCAGGCATTTCACACATTCCACTGAATTACTGGGTCCATGGGAGCTGTATTTATTTCAGCAATAACTGCACACATAGAAAGTGGGGGTATAACTCGACAATGCTGTGCTTAGCGCAGGCCTGCTGTGATGTATGCTTTCCGACCCAAGGGTCGCAAAAAAGGTTGGAGCATACCATTTTAACTTTACCAAATGCTATTCGTCATCTCAATCGCAGCCCCTCGAATTCAAGCAGACAAACAGAAAGGAGCCTGACAACATACATAATTCAACTCTGTGTCTAACCGTAGAGATATACTATGCACGTACATGGTAGTGGCGTTATCCCAAAAAAAAATTGTAATTGTGCACACTAGATGAAGTCCAGAAGAAATAGAGTGAAATCAGACTGCAGCATATATTTAATTATGTCGTAGAAACGTTATGATAGATCTGACACAGATGACATGAGAAAAAACAAATCTTAATTGAACACAGATTATCATATAAAACAAGTTCCTCAAATTCAACATGGTAAAGAATCAGAACCGGGGAGGTCAATAATAAGATAATGACAATAATAAGACAATAACGGTTAGATAATCGGTAGTAAGGGGAAAAAAACAAAACAAATAGACAGACTCAATACGTCATGTCCGACACTAATTTAGCAGGATGTAGAGAGTAGTGAAAAAGTGGAATTCTGATAGTCTGAACTGACCCTTGCTTTGATAAGCAGGCCGTGCTACTGCCAAGGACTAATTGACAGACACGTTAGTATTTCACATCTGCTCTGACTTAATAAGCTAGGCCCCTCCATAGCCTTGTCTTCTGCACAGCTAACTACGTCAGTCATTTTGACTCCTACACCCGGAACCGCTGCAGTCTCAATTGAGTTTCTGCCACAGGATCTCCTTTTAGCTTTTACATCTAGCTAGACAGTCCCACAGTGGTATACAAGGCATTAAATAAAGGACATTGACTTTTTCTTTCCTCTGGTTGCTGGTTGCAAGGTGTGTAGATCTTTCTAAACTGTCAGTACTCTGTTAGCCAGGTCAATGGTGCTTATTAAAATATTTTTAAACACTTTTACCTGGTTTTAATTGTAGTGCCATAATACATAGTACAACCTGGTACAAGAATTTGAATGTGTACTTACAATTGAGCTTTTGAGCATTTCATACCCAATAAATAGCACATTTTACTAAACAGTATCATGTAACACAAACAATGAAGATAATGAAATAAATGACACATTAATCTAAATATAATAGATTCTCGTTAATAAATTGTGAAAAATTTGATGGGGGGTTGGACTGTTGCCCTATGACTAGGGATGCACTGATACCATTTTACCAAGTTCTGATATTTGGTTCCAATATTGATAGAGATTCCTCTCTGTTTGATTTGTATATTTGATTCTCCATGCTCACATTTCTGTTTTCATTTCATTTTTTTTTAGATTGTTATGTATTATAAGTAATGAGCCTCTTGATATTTTTACAAAATAAATTTTGTAGTCTACCATGTGTGGGTTGTCGCTGCTGCAGAGTTTTTGTGCACTAAAAGCTCTGTCGCAAGTGTATGGTCTCAGCTCCGAGCCCGATACCTGATACCAGTATCGGTATAAGTGCATCCCTACCTATAACATTATTTAACTTATTCATCTTGACCACATTGTGCTAGTGTCTTCGACAGGTTCACACTTTTCCATGTTTACCATAATGACATAATGTGCAGAATAAATAAATTCCATCAACAATATTATCAGTTGAACCTTGGTGCTTGAAGCTGCTTTATGGAGGAAAAACAATTAGTGTGACACTTGTATCATTTCCAACTTGGAAAATCATTGCTGTTATTGATGATCATCAGCATACAAAAATACACACAAGAAAATCTTACCATTGTTCTTTTATGCAACATCAAACTAACATTTGAAATAAACAGATAAACATTCACCTGACTAGTAGATTTCAACACCGAACAGTTATTGTAAAAGCACCAGCACACCACAAGTGCTCCACTAACACAGCATGCAACGACACGCCTACCACCTACTCCAGCAACACTGTCACAGAGAAGCCACAACACTACCACTAACCACTGCACAGAAAAATCATACCCATGGATAAAGCACCACACCCAGCGAAAAAAACACACCCAAATAAGCCAAGAAAAGGGGGAAATAATGAGGGCACGGTACAAAAATATATATCAATAAATAAATAAAAACAACAAGACATGGAATACATCACAACACATACACAGGTCGCGAAACATGAAGGAACATGTGGTTGGCGATCAAACTTACAGGCACGTAAAGTGGTTGAGCATTCATGAACAGAGACAGAAGAAAGTGGGAAGGCCCTCTGAAGGCTGTCCATGTTACTATGTACACTGCCTGCCATGCACGAGCAGTCGCGCTCAGAGCGCCCGCAATCAAAACAACATGCCAGTTTCATTCGCTTGTAGACGGACATCTTGGCTATAGTCATGTGTGGGATGAAAGGAGAGGAGAAGCAGCAGGTTAATGGCAAGGAAAAAAAAGAGTTCATAAACCAGGGATGTCTGAAGATATTTTTTTGTTATAAAGGAACAGAAGGTGCAAAGCCTTAGCAGCAAGCTCTCACAGGCTTGACCTGGTACTGGGAGATGAACTCCGGTATAACCATCAAAACACACAACAGTGCTCTGTAACGTATATCTGCAGCGAGCCAAATTTGATTCTATTGATACTCATTCTCTTTGGATAGATCGTTCACATCCTGATATCAGTATCCATCTCACCAGGGTCAAGCTGTGCCCTAAGGCTGATCATGTCATAAAAGTTCAAATGGGCAAATATGACAGTAGGATCAGGGGATAGGGGCAGGAGGCAATCAGTAAGAGAGGGGATGAGTGAATGCCATTAGCAGCAAAACTCATGTTCATACTCTGTATCCTCTAGGGAGAGGATCACGTACCTGTATCCCATCATGCAGCAGCAACAGCAGGGCCCTTTACAGGTTATCAGGCTCTTTTCCTGAATCCTATGATGCCAACTCATCCCACCACTACCCCCACTGTTTGTGTGTGTGCATCTTTTCCTGTACCTTGTAGTACCTTTGTGTTGTGTGTGTTCTAACACAATTCATAAAAAATCATGTTAAACCATGTTTATGAACTTGTGTGTGTGTGTGTGTGTGTGTGTGTGTGTGTGTGTGTGTGTGTGTGTGTGTGTGTGTGTGTGTGTGTGT
>JAOTRA010000032.1:6551060-6568691 GCA_026260255.1 Pseudolaguvia tuberculata
TATATAAAAGAGAAATGATCTACCCTGCAGATGTTTCCACACATAATATAATTTAACAGTCAGAAAACAGTTATTCCTCATTTGGCTATGACATGAGAATCTCTCTTGCCAGGAAGTGAACCCCTCCTTAATGCTAAGAGAAAGCACAGCATCCAAAAATCAATGTTACAGCCCAGTTGGGGAATGAAAAAAAATTTAATTTTGACTGCTTTTTGTCCTCGGACCAATTCCAGCTTCGCCTCAACTGACACTGACAGTAAAACCTCACCCATTCACCTCAAACACTCACTCCTTCATCCCATGCATCCTAAATCCCCTAATCCACAGCCTGGCTGGAGACAGCAATCTCATTTTGATCTGATGTGTCCTCATCTTTTAAGACAGTTGTGTGACAGAGCTGTGTGTGTGTGTTGGGGCTATAAATACAGATTGCTCTGAGGCGCTGCTTGTTGTCTATGGAACAGACACATGGTTCACATTTCATTGCTACATCAGCACGCAAGGGGACAGCAAATTCAGCCGGAGAAAAGCCACTAATTTACACTCTTGCCTCTGCAGTGCCATCCACTCATATCAATTACCCCGTAATGGTGACAGCGTTGCTGCGCTGCTGTCCTGAGTGGGAAACAAATGAGACGGCGGAGCTCTGGAGATGATTTACCCTGCAGCGCAATAGCTGCAATGATAAAGCTGCAGTGGGAGGCTGATTCTAGCATGTACAGATAGCATGCATAGCTGTGTGCTTCTTTAGAGCCAGAGGTCAGAGTCAACGTTACCTTGATGTATGACCTCATGGAGAACAGGTTGGCAAGCATGGTGGACAGGCCCTGTGCCAGGCAGCTCTGAGCTATAAAGCCAGCCTTCAGCTCAGCCAGACAGATCGCATCATCGCCCTCCTTCCAGTTCCAGCTGGGAATGTTTAGCAGATGGGCCTGAACACACACAAAAGACAGGAAAACACTAAGTCAACGGAGTCTCCAGCGCCGACGCCTTAGAGCCATTTGACACCATAAAAAGAATGTTAATTATCACAACTGTATAAGAGGTATACCCTCAAATAAAAATAATTAGTTGCACTTATAAACAGTGTGGCTCCATGTTATCTGTAAATCTTATGTGTAAACTGAGTTCTGAGTACTGAACGAAATGTACAAAACCAAAAATAAATATTAGAAACCCCAATGATACCTTGTTGTGGTACTGCAGCATTTGAGTGATTATTCGTATCTTTGGATGGTAATTCTTGATGGATATGACTCTGCGACAAAAAAAACACACATTTATAATAGCTTATATCACATCCAAGTTTAATTGAATCATGATAGCAAAGAATAGTGGTGAAGGATAGTCTGTTTGAATTTCCTAAGAAAAGAAAACTTGGTGAATTTTATCCTATAAAGATTTCAATGCAGCTCTGAGTCTTTATAGGAGAAAACTTTGAAGCGCAAATAAATGGTTTTTTTTTTTTTAAGAAAAATCTGATTGCCAGCACCACCACCACCAAACTACCACTGTTGTGCCTTTAAGCAAAATCCTAAACTGCTCAGTTGTATAAGAGATAAATGTTAGTTACGCTGGATAAGAGCATCTACCAAATGTTGTAGGTGTAAATGTAATTGTAAACCAAAAAAATGTGTAAATGCCCTGACAGTGTGATATTAAATGTGCTTTATCTGGAGCCAAAATATATACATGTGCTCCTTAGTGCATTTAGAACCTTATTTGCAGCTGTTTTAATGATTTTGAGCCATGAGAGCAGAAAAACTAACATACCTCATTATATTGGATGCATCTTCAGCATCCGGGTCTGCACAGTATTTGTTGGCAAGAATTAAACATGCGTCCGCTGACTCAATCTACAGTTACAAGTAATGCAAAGGTCAAAGAACACAATGACAATCTTAATTCCATATTAAAAGCTCTCACTATAAACTGGATGGTAAAGTTCATTATTTAACCAGACCAGCATTTGTTATGAATGATAGTTAAAAATCTAAAAACAAAAAACAAACTAAAGACACCTAGATTCTCAAGGCCAAGTCAGGCTGTCTAAATCCACTGGGAGACGCTATAGGTCCCTGCTGAGAATGACTAGCTTGCTAAGACGACTTACTTTAACCCTAGCTAGGTCATGTGGATTGAGAACAGATCCTTGGTAGAATTCCACCTGAGTGAAGTGACGTTTAAACAAGGCTTCCAGCTCAAGATTAGGGGAAATACTAAAGCAATGGAGAAACAGGCATCAGCTTGTAAATATTAGACATTCACAGAATTGACCAGATTAATAAATATTCTGAGTAGAGTTTGTAGGTTCATTTATTTTTTAGAAAAACAGGAAATGTACTTACTTATGAAGAAAAACAATTTCTACATTAACATCATCCCTGTCCTTGTGTAGGAAGTCTTTAAGGAAGTTGGATACACTCTCCAGTGTGATATGTCCACAGACCACAATATGTCTGGAAAAGGGGAAGAAAATTCCACTTAGCCACAAAAAATGAGACAAAACATTGTCTGCCATGTAGTTTATAGAGGGTACACATCAGAAAATCCAAACAATACTTTTGACAACAACGTAGCTCAAATTTTTTTCTTTTCGACCATCGTCAAATGATCTTTTACCTCAGATCCATAAATGTAGACTTATATGGCATGAAACTTCCTTCTAGTCCAGATCTCATCACAAATCTATTCCTTTTTATTCAATTTGTCAGAAGTTCTCGGATTGTAATCCAAACATAAAGCCAAACCACTCTGCTAAGTGTACACATGTTGGCAAAAACCTGACACTGAATGCAAACTGACTAGCTAAAATGCCTGTAAAGTGTTTTCTGGGTCTCTGCCTGCCGAGACTTTTAACCTTTTTCTTCAGGCTTTCTGGCATCTTCTTGAACCTTTGTGCTGCATTTAAATGCTGGCATGTTTCAGATATAAAAAAAAAACTGTTCAACTGGATACGAACTAAGGTCCTGACATTGTGGTGTAGGCTTGGCCGCTTCCCCAATCAGATCAAGATTTTGCTTGCTAAAAGCCTCAGGGCTAGAAATGTCCAGCTACCCTGTTCCATTAGAAACTGAACTTGTACTGTAGCGAAAATTTTGATTGTACATTTTGATTGTCTATTAAAAGAGATCGCTATTTTGACCAGGGTAAATAATAAATCCAAAGGTTAAACCAGAAGTTACTTTTGGCTAACTGAGAAAAAAACCCTTTTATAACAGCTCTTTATTTGTTACCCAAAGACTGCAGACGAGCACAATATCATTTTCAGCGTAACTGTGGTCGAGGTCTGAGGAGCTAGAAGTAAACTCAGTCATCAATCTCAACATGTCACTTTACTTGCCCTTCTTGATATTTGAGCCAAAAGTACATATTTTCATCCTTAACCATAGCTGTGTGTTCTTACTCGGGAGTGTGAGGGTATGTGTTTGTGTTTTCATTTAGAAGCAGCTGTTTGTGCTCAGAAAGCTAAGCGGTGCCAAACTGTGGACTAATTTGGCTGGAGGGAGAACCAACAACTGCAAAAGGGTCTGGATGCTATTGGACATAATGATTTTCACAGATCTCGCCCTCATTTCTATAAGTATTTTAATGGGCTGTAGTAATTGCAAGCTTGCCTCTCCTCACATGAGAGGAATCTGTTGGGTCGGTAGTACAGTAATATAAGGAGCCAGCAGCATCTGCTACAGCCCTGCATTGATGGGGCCTACATTATTCATACGTTTCCATTCACATACACCCTTTTAAGCGGTTCAATTCATTGCGTGAAAGATCTATCACTTTTTCAAATTTTATAACAGCACTAAAGAGTCTCTGGGCTAAAAACAAACATATGTATCAGACTTCTTGTCTCCATGATTGAATGGCTTATCAGCGCAGTGTGACTGTGCACCAGGATTAAATACTTGCCAATGAAGTATTTTATTTTAAGTCTGATGTCAGTACATCATTACCTAGAGAACTGTCAGATGGTGTGTTACTTCTTTATTTCTAACAGTAACCAATCAGTATACAATATCAAACATTGACAAATATTGTGGCATGGAGTTACCGCACCTAACTAAAAGACAAAAATACACATTTGATATCATTCAAAAACAAACTAAATAGAAAACAACACACAGTGAAGAGAACACTTGGACTTCGAACCAATTATCACACATGATAAGATGGGAAAAAAAAGTGCATAAATTCAGCAAGCAAATGCACAAAGGAACTTTGTGTCTGGCATGTCATTAAAAAAGCATGCTGAAGCATCGAAAGAAACAGAAACACTATAAAAAGAAAACAGAAACAAAGATGTGTACTTCAGCATCAGCAGCGACACCATTAATACTGCTCTAATCCTTAAATGGAACAAAAGTCACTGATAAGACAAAGCGAGTGTATGAACCTGATTGCTGTAGAGGAACTACGATGTCTCATATCAGGGTTTTATGTACTGAAAAGTGTAGCAAAACGGCTTCTTTTAAGAAAAAGTGAAATTGGTTTAGTTAGAACTACATAATTAATGTCAAATAATAATCAAAGCGTTAAGTCATTACATGGGATTTTTTTCCCTCAGGGAACAAGAATTAAGAAGCAATCTTGTCATTACTGGTTATTTTACTCCCCTTTTCTGCTTTCCCCATCTGCAGGCATGCTTCCTGTATTAAAACATTTTTGTCAATGACCGGACATGTTCTGTACTTATTTTTCACATACACCCTAGCAAAGCAAATGGATCTAAGAGAGTTAATGGCCCTTTTTATTTAATTTGTTACGAGAGCTATGTTGGTAATAGCATTACCGCATGTTGGTCACCCTCCTACACTTCTCACACACAAAGACACTGTCCTGCAGGTCTGGACAGAGCTGTCTTTACATTCTCAGTGTCAGCACACACCCTTGGAAAGCGTGTATAAGATAGAAGTTCAGGCAGGGGCTATGTGGCTCGACTGTCCTGGTTCTCCTGGATCATCACTGCTTGAGTGAAACCAGAAGAAAGACAGTCCTGTACCAGTAGAACTGCTCTTTATTACATCTGCACAGTTATTACAAATGCTCTGTTTTCCAAGCCTTCACCCTTAACTTGCAACAACATAAAACACTCCCTACGCTAGTAGTCAATGGTCAGATCAATGGAGCTGGAGCTGGTCAATTTTACAATAAAATCTTTGAAATTTTTAATAAATCTATAATCAAAGCTCTGAAACAATTTGTCAGTTCCAATCATGCAGTCTGATAAAAAACCAGCACATTTTACCTCTGCTACCTATAACACCATAAAATCTCAGAGTGGTTGTGGGCAAAAATCTGTAGCATTAATTTTATGATAATACTTTAATCTTATCATATTAACAATTCACCCACCAAATCAGCCACTGTTGGCTCCTTTTGCAAGACCCTTAACCATTCCTGTCTTGGGACACTGTATCATAGCTAACCCTGCGCTCTGACCCCAACTTTCCAAGATGGGATGTCCAAAGAAAAACATTTCACTGTGTATTGTATGATGTATAATCATGTATGTGACAAATTAAATTGGAGTTTGAATTCAATAGTAAAGAATATGAGATACGGCAGTGTACCCTTTGCTAAGCCTGAAATGTGCCGAGAGAAACTCATTTGAGTGAGTGTGTGTTTTAAAGCATCCGTTATTCCACACAGACTCACGTCAATAGTTAATGCTATAATGTAAAGCCTGGTGCTTGTCTTTGGGCCTGCCCACAAAATCGTATCCTGACCACCTCTAATTGCATCCACATTTCACCAAGAAAGAGAGAGACCGAGAGAGTGAAAGGGACAAAGAGAGACAGACATAGAGAAAGAGAGGGACCTCACTTCTGACAAGTCTTCTCTCAACACCCGGCTCCATATAACCATGGTGTAGAGGCCAAACATAACATTTCATCAATCTTGTTTCACTGACAGGGAAACAGCATCAAACAAAAAGGCCACTAAGGGCTTTAGTCTCTCTTAGCTTAGTGCTTTCCCTAAAAGACAACTGATGAAAGCTAGTTGTGGCCATGTGCCTTTTTCACATTAAGTTTAAAAGAGAGAGAGAGAGAGAGAGAGAGAGAGAGAGAGAGAGAGAGAGAGAGGGAGGGAGAGAGAGAGAGAGAGAGAGAGAGAAAGAAAGATTAAGAAGACTTTTTAGGTTTACAGGCTATAAGTAGGGGCACTTAAAGAGAACTGTCTTGCTGATGACAGGGCGGTGTTATAACCAGAGTGGGTGTTCAAAAAAGCCACACTGACAATCAGGAGCAAACTCTGGAAATAAATAACAACTGTAAAGGACATAGCGTACCAAGCAGGCCAAGTGCAATTGAGAGGCTACAGTGCAATAGCTGAGGCACCCAGGCATTCAGGGTGACTGAAGACTAGGGCCAGAGTCATGTCAGACACAGATGAGGTGATGGAACTTGTGGTACCACAGACACACAGGCATCTATCACAGCAACATGCAAAGCCACTCAGAAAAAAAAGAAAAGAAAAAACTGATGGCAAAAGATGGTAGGTTTGTAGCTAGAGAGTATAATTTGCAGTGTACTGCATTTTTCAATTAAGAAATACATTAAATCTGTTGATTTAGTGAACACAACAATGACAAAAACAAGTCATGAAAGCTCTTGAGACAAAAATAGACTTTTAAAATGAAGCTGACAGGATGTCAAAATAAATGAATGTGGCTTTCATGGCCAAGGTCTCCAGTCACAGTGTGACCTTCATTTCCATTTCAAGACTATGCTTCTAAATCCAGCCTATGCACCAATATTTATCCTTCCCTTTCAGCAGTGCTTTGTGACAACCAAACACAACGGCTTCGAAATTTAGACTTACTTTCTGCCTCTTGTCGAGTAATAAATCCCTCCGTATTTCTTCCGATTAAGGATGAGAGCAGCAATTTCTGGCACGTAGCGAGCAAACATGGCCTACATGCATGAAACAGAAAAAGTAAAACGGCATGCAGAGAAGGGTTCTACTGCAGCCGAGGCAGCAGAGCCACTTGGAATACTTACTTTCTGCCATTAACCGCACTATAGGAACCACCGTATTTCTTGCGGTTTCCTATTAACTCTATGATTTCAGGGACGTAGCTGGCAAACATGGCCTAAGGAGAAGAGACAAAAGCAGAGACTAGAAAAAAAACAGGAGGAGAGACTGGTTCGTGAGGTGCACACTTCTCCAGACACCTCCCTGACATCTCGGGAACTCTGTGAGATTGTTCATATAGACATGGTGAGTGTGGGTCTCTTCATGTGTATGTATGCATAGAATCATATACAATTCATTTTATCAACATTTGATTCTATTTTTAAGAATAGTGGAGGCTACAGGGCCATCTTTGAAAAAAGCAAGTGGGTGGAAGAAAGAGAGCCAATCGTTCTTTTTGAAATAAATTTTTTTAAACCCAAAAAAAAATTTTGTTAATTTGTATTAAAGCTACTGGGTTTTTTTTTTTTATGTTGACTGTTTATGTAAAATCGTCATTTGATGTGTCTGCATCAAAACTGTAAAAAAGAAGACCAGAAAAACTCTATGTGCCATGTTTTGTCCAACAAACACAGAAAGTGGCAGGTTGATTTAAATAGTCCAGGCTGAGCAGCCACAGCTGCAAAACACATTAAAGAATCATTAGCATGGCTGGAAATGAGCTGGAAGTATTTTGCATAGTTCGCCACCACCTGTTGTGTTGAAAGCCTCTGTATCTGCCCCTAAATGGTGAAATCGCTCTCCTGTTTGAGGCCTCCTTCTAAACTCCACACTGCACTGCTGCTGTCTCCAGGGTCTCAATGAATCATGACATCTGCTGGGTCAAGAGCTGATGCTTTACAGCACATCATACTGAAGTCATTAATCTTGCTGCTGACAGAAAGCAGAAAATGTGCCTATGATAACTTCCAGAACTCTTCAAAACAAAGGAAGGACACATTGCTTATGGTGACTGCATGACAGCTGGAGTTTCATCGTTAGTGTTGTATGAAGATCTTCCCATCTGCTCTTTGTCTGATTACAGAGTGTATGTGATCTGCACTGTCCTATGACTGATCTGGTCCTGCTCTCTGACTCTGAAGTTATCGACATTGATTTTGCATTGGAGTCTGGAACTTGTATGTGTCACACTGCAACACAGTTGATTAATGAAGACTAACCATTCTAATTACCTAAAGTTTAAATGACAAAAAATATTTTGTCTAATACAAATAAATAATTACAAAAAAGGATTTACAGAGAATACACCTTATTGTGTTTATGTTTGAAGGAGATGTTGCAGAAAAATGAAATATATCTTCACTGAATCAGCAAAATCCTAGAAATGCCCTAATTTGAGCAGTGAGTGCTCAATGGCTAAGATGCAGAGTTGTTGATCGATTTACCAGGAAGACCTGGGTTCAAAACCCGTCACCAGCTCAAATCTACCACTGTTAAGTCCTTGAGCAAGACCCTTAACCTGCGCTATAGTAATGATACTATCATTCATTCATTCATTCATTCATCATATAACCTGCTTATTCCCTAATTCGGGGTCATAGTGGTCTGCTGGATCTCAGCAGACAATGAACGAAAGGTGTACACCCTGGACAGGTCACCAGTCCATCGCACAACTAAAGATATAATATGAAATAGAATGTTTAGAAAATACATTTTATTGTGTTGGTCAGGTGAACCAATGCGTTTGTCTAAATAATGACTAATTATCTAAACTTTGTCCTGTCTACAATCTACCCTGGTGTGTATTTGTCAACTATCAATAGCATGTAGTATGAGAGCTGTGGTAAGGTTCAGATAGGACCATTAGCCATCTTCCTGCCACTGTGTTTGTTGGAATTTGGGGAGAGACACGGTAGGGTGGGGTCTGAAACCGCAATTGATTCAAGAAAAAAGCTAAATCGTCCGATCAACATTTTAATACTAAAACATTTATAGAATACATAATATTCTTAATAAACACTGATCTATCTTCAAATGAAGATAGATCAGCAAACACTTTAGCATCCATGTACATGTGAGTCCTACATGTGTTACAGACAGAGAACAGGAAGAGAGAAGTTCCCAAGAGAAGACACTGGGAATATACAATGCCATGTGTGTTATATGAAAACTGTAGGTTGGTGAGATTTATGGGTTTTGAATAGAAACCATTCGGTTCTGTCTACATGAAGTCGCAGATGAGGTGGTGCATGAAGGGGCTCATACAAAGTGCAGATGAAAGTTATTTTACCAAACCGCCAAGAATGAAGAAGACCATGAAAAGCCGTCCGAGGGTGGTTTTGGCACAGACGTCCCCGTATCCCACAGTGGACATCGTGACCATAAGTAAGTACACACATTCCCAATATGAAAGCGGTTGAGAATTTTGGAAGTTTTCCCAAGGATCCCCTGAATTTTCCACCTGTGGGAGGAGAGCATGAATAGCATTACTGAATCAAGGCAAAGCTTTCCGGGTTCAGCTCCAAGCCTGATCCTTTACAGCCATCTACTGTTTCCTCAGATTAGAGCCACCATTGAATGTGGGGCACTCGAGAGGGTTTTTATACGCTTCAACTGAGAAAGGAACCAAACAGGTGGTATTACTGTAGATCAGAGATTCTGCTGCCATCTAGTGGCAGAGATGTCCTCTGGCAAATCCTGATAAGGAAATTTAAAAAAAAAAGGAAAACTGAATTTTTAGCTTTTGCGCTAGAAAAAAACTCCATCAAACCTAAACAAAAAAAAAAAAAAAATTGATGTTTGTTCCTCTTTAATATACTATACTATCTATTTTACCTACACCTGTACGCTTACATCCAGGAAGGGGGTTGAGGAGAGTTACTTTGTGTGTGTTTTCTCACTCACCAGATGAATGAATCCTGCAGCTGTGAGCCATGTGCTTATGAAGATGGAACACAGGTTCACCAGCTTGATGGAATTACTGTGAGAGACGAGAGTTACATCACACCTCTCAAAGTGAAACGCATCCCACTGGCGTACAGTTAAATCAGTCATCTACTGAGCCCAACACACACATGATGAGGGTATACAGAGACGCTGCCACGTCACCTCTTGATGGGAGCAAATCATTCACAGGTTATCACAGAAAGACATTTCCGTTCTAAAATGTGATGCCTAATTGAAATGTTTTTGTTTAATTTTTGCTTAAAATGACGTTTAAAAAAATGGGCACCTGGCTGTTTTGCATCTTTGGAAAGAGGGTCAGTCTGAGGCATTACAGTAATGTAGTGAAAAGTTGGTGCCCAGATGACATAATCGTTCTTTTATTTCTGATAAGTCTTCTTACATACCCTCTTCCCCACTCTCTGACAATTAGATAATTAGGACAATAGGACAATTAGGACATATTAGGACATATTTCTCTGTCCCATATCAACTACAGAAACATAGATCTCAGCTCTGCACTGCTGTGGACAAAATCAATAAAAAGTCTGTTGTTAAATACCCTCAGTTTATGCTTAGCACTCTTATTCTGTCTTTTCTCCAGCAAGAAGAAGTACAGCGTGGTATTAAAATAAAAAAAGTGTTTGTCTATGCTTTAAACCAAACTTCTGACCTAAAGTATTATTTAGATGTACTGTATGAAAAGTTTTCTGAGAGGTGGTCAGGCGAATACTAGGAGTGAGCCACTCCTGAGAAACTGAACCCAACAAGGACTTCTGTATACTTTAAAAGTACAATAAGCTGATGAAAAAGTCCTTATTTTTAGTAACATACAGTAGGTACAGTGCAGTGGTAAAAGGAGAAAGGTCAGGGTAAAGATGTGGAGGATTCCTTTTCTGAATGTTGACATAATGGTCAGGTTTAACATGCAGCATAGAAAGGAAAACTTATTTACATTTCATTTTAATTCTTACCATCACATTTCTTAGTCACAAAGGGGAAAATGACGGATGGGCATGTGCAAGTGCTCAGCCTTACCTTGTCTTCAAGATATTCAAAAACTGTAAAATTTCTGAGAACTGTATCAGTCTCAAAGCTCTTAGAAATCTCAAACCTGGAAAACAAAACATACAGAACTGAAATGTAAGAAAAGCAAACATTAATTCAGCTTTAATATCCTCTTGTTTGATATATGTGTGGTCTTTTGTTTGAATGAAAAGTGAAATTTTTCATTTTTTCATTCATTACATAAACACACTGATCAACATATAATAAAACACATATACTGGGTAGCACTAAAGAGGTGGCTAGATATTTTACAAAATACAACAATAAATGGGCAAAATATTCATTCATCTTCTCATTCCCTAATTCGGTGTCATGGGGGTCTGCTGGTGCCTATTCCAGCGAACATAGGGCAAGAGGCGGGGGTACACCCTGGACAGTTCGCCAGTCCATCTCAGGGAAACACATAGACAAATGGTTATTCACACACACATTCACTCTGATGGACAATTTACAATCACCAATCGACTGAACGTGCATGTTTTTGGACTGTGGGAGGGAACCGGAGTACCCGGACGAAAGCCACACAATCGCGGGGAGAACATGCAATTGAACCCGGGACTTTCTTGTTGTTAGGTGACTCTGCTAACCACTATGCCACCGGGCCGCCCAATGGGCAAAATATGATATGCAAAATGTTTTTTCCTCACACACTTAAAAACATTGATGACTGATAAATAATTCATATTTTGTGGGTGTTGGTAATAGCGTCTCCTACATCTCGGCTGATATTTCTAAACAAGAATGATTTCACTCCAGACACAGAAACAAGGCTAACAGAGATCATTTAAATGTTGTATTGAATTCATAGAAAAGGTAAAACGATATGTTGAATGTTAGAAATATCACAAAAAACACTTTTCTACTTGTGATCTGTTATAGATTGGCAAATACATTGGTTTTTAAAACCAATACATAAAACGTGAAATCAATCAGCATTAGAATAAGTTTTAGATTTTGGAAAAAAAATTAAATCACCCAACTCCAGACTCCGAACCCCGCCCTAAAATCTTCCTATGCTAGCCCTGACATGTCTCTTCTCTATCTTAACAGTTGAGAAGTGTTAAAGATGCTAATGTCATGGAAATTCACCTATCAAAAGTGACATTTAAATATACGTTTTCACTAAAAGTAGTCACATTTCTGCTCAGTAATTTTTGTTTAACTGAAGAAATATTTTTACAAGAAGTGAATTTACAATTTTTCATTTGGTTAACACTCGCTTAACACTTTATAATATTTTAAAAACGATATCCGATAATGAAACACAGGTGGACATATTGTTCAAACTGATTATCACTCCAATGGTAAAATGTGCTAGGAGGTTTTGTCAGGTCATGGTGTTTCTAGCTTTAGTTCAGTTTCAGTGCTAAAATAATGAAATAAAATGCTGTATATACTACATGTATGACATTCATTACATTTATTACATGAAACATTCATTACTGTATTAATATCAGAGACAGTCACTTTACAGAATACAGTTAGTTGCTCTCCTCACTAGAACCCTGAGACTGTTTCTAATAACTCTTACCCACCTGCTCCCAGTAAATTTACTATACCCGCCTGTGCCCGCAAAGTTTGTGTAAGTAAACAACTTTTCATCTCCACTTCATGGTTTGGATTCTACTTCTATTACCCACCAAATCCCACCATTTCCTATGGGTCTCTGCAAAATGATTTGACTGCCCTCTTCTGCCTACAGCAATGGTAAAACCGTGTGCTCCCTTGAGATTTGAGTTGGGTCCTGCGGGTCCCGCAAGGAGCCCAAACCCTTAAGTCCTCACTCTCTAATGAAAAGGATTTTCTGTCACAGGAGTCAAGAGATCTACTCTGCTTGAAGCACCATTTGCAAGCATGTGTTATGTGAATATAAATGGCATACTCTGATGAGAAGAGCTCGTCATTTCCATTATATCCATGAAAGGCGAAGGTGAGAGGGAGAGAGTGCACGGCAGGAAGCCGTTTAAGGAATGTAATAGCTGCCATTACAAGGCTGATTACATAACACCAATGCTCCTCCTGACAATCACATTTGTTCTGTCTTTCTTTTCTTCACTCCTCGGAGCACAATTCCCACTGATTCTCACACACTAGAATTTGTAGCTAGGCAAGATTTACACCAGATGTTATACACTGAATATCTCCTTAAAATATTGTGAATATAAGAATTGTGACTTTAAAGTTAAGCCGAGTTAAAGGATATCTGTGGACATTATGCTGAAATCATTCCCATTCTCAGCCAATGCATTTATTTTTGAGGGTTGTGACCACAGGCCTCTGTGATTAGGAATACTCAAACATTATAGGGATTTTGACTCAGACCTGTGTTTTTATCTTAGCCATTTAGCACATATATCCACAAAAGATCAGAATTGACAGACAACATACAGTCAACAGGCACTCAAGACCGCAGTATGGAAGATACAACTCTCTTAACTTTCTCTTACCTTCCCTCTTAACTTCCAATTAGTGAATTGTATAAAAAAGATCAATATAAGCCACTCCAGTTGAAGACATCTGGCATTTGCTGCAAATCTAAATGCATCATTTACCATGAATATTCACATCGAGTGTTGAGAATAACCTTGGTACTCCTTAGTTTGGTCAAAGGACACACATTCAACAATTTGATCTTCTCAATAAAGGGCTGCTTGATTTATCCATGTGTCTGTGCTCGTATTTCAGCCTACAAAATGTCCTGTAAAATGTTTCATGTTACAGGTTTGAAGCCAGGGCAAGGGGCCTTTCTGTGCGGCGTTTGATTGGCGTTTGATTAGGTTTATTGGTGATTCTAAATTGCCCATAGGAGTGAGTGTAAGTGGATGGTTGTTAGTCTATATGTGGCTCTGCTATGGACTGGCGATCTGTCCAGCGTGTACACCTGCCTTTCGCCCTATGTGTGCTAGGCTCCGACAGAACCCCCTGGGTCGGAATTAGTGAATGACTGCAAGTTACCATGTTGTCATCTAAAATAACATAGCGGATCTTCGCTGGTAAGGCAACTTGTATTCTATGCTATTTACAGCATTTGAAAGGAGCTCGAATGTACAGATATTTAGAGATTAGTGCCAACTTGGTTGTAGTGGGAATTAAAGGTTATCACCTTTTGATAACCTTAAAAACTAATCCACTTTTTTTCTTTTTATAATTAAATTTGCTCTGTAAATGGACTAAAAGTAGCTGATGACAAAAGGAAGACAATGATAACAAAATGAAGAACACAAGATTGATGCAAATGCAAAGAAAGTATTGGTCATATGGATAAATGATGAGCAGCTAAAGAGCAATGACATATCATAGGTAAAAACCTGCAGTTACAGGTGGACCTTCCTAAAGATCTGTAAATAGATGCAAAATGTATTCATTGGCAATGCTTTAGAATTTTAGATTGAAGGCAGAGATAAATCTGGACTATTTTTATCGGAGAGATACCATCACTGAAGCTATGGATAAAAGGAAATTCAATAAAAGAAGTATGGTTTTTTTTGCAACATAACTTTCCAGTGTACCGTGAAACATTAAACCGATAAACAATCAGCCTAGAAAAAACATCAGAAACTGATATTCATTGAGAATCTGGGAATACAATGTGTTTTGGAATCTCATCTAAGAACATGTCACATTCTCCATTTCTCACAGAACTCTAAGACTTTCATTTGTCAGTCAAAATGAGATGGCTCACTCCCAGCAGGCAAACAGCTCCCAGAATGCACCAGAAACAGTGCATGGGTCATATAACACACCGCCAAAGGGCCTACCATGTGAAGAGAGAAATAGGTTTCTGCTCTGTCGGTCATGTTCTTTGACTGATGAGGTTTGTGTCTTGCTAAGACGAGGAATATTTATAACAAGCAGCCATTATAGCGAGATAAATCAGTGTGGATTAACAGAACTGCATCTAGCCACCAGGTGGCAGAACTGGATAGCAGTTAACTTCCCAGCAGACAGGAAACATGGTTAACGCATTTAACCCTGATTGAATACTCCAACTGATGATTAAAACATTTGCTTTAAGCATCACTGATACAATTAAGATGCTCAATATAATATATATTTTTGAAAACTAAAATATGTTTCATTTTCATCCAAAGCAACAGATTGACAACCATTTGAACCATAAAAAGAACCATAAAAAGAACCATAATGCAAATATGTGGCCATAACCATTACCAGTTATTTACATAATCTACGAGCCTTTGATTCTCAGATCTCACAGTTAGGACTTTATCCATTGTGAGTTTCAAACCTTTACAATCTTAAGGGAAAAAAGGAACATAACAAATGATTGCCTCGTCCATAACCTGGTAAGTTTGCTTTAGATCAAGTCTAATGAAGTGTTTATACACTTAGTTATTCTATAGTATAGTCTTTAAACAGTTGTTATATGTATGTAACTTGGCTGTCTGCAAGTGTGTAGGAGGGAAGCTTTTTACTTCTTTCCTGTCACACCGCAGTAGGTTTGAGTGACAGAGTTAGTGCTCTTGTACCTCCCCCGCCAAAAGACTCTCGGCTGCAAACACACAACTTCATTGCCTTCTGTTAATGTACCTGAAATTGAACCTTTTCTACAGGTCACTCAGCATTTCCATTAGCATCTTAGAACCTTCCTATCTCAGACTGTGGACCAGGGGTCCATGAAGGGCTGATATCTTGTTTAGCTGCAACCAGTTACAGTTACAATTTGGCATTTGGCAGATGCTCTTATTCAGAGCAATTTATATTTGGTCTCTTTTTTTTTTTCCTTTTTTATTTACAACTTTGACACTGTGGGTTAAGGGCTTTGCTCACGGGCCCAAGGTGATTGCTTGGTCTTCCTGGTATTAGTCCAACACCTTAACCACTCGGCTACCACTGTTCCATTTATCTGTAACACTCCAATGAACCAATCTATCAAGATAAGTATACTTGAAACTTAAAGGTAAGTGTGTTGAGGCAAGTTGAAGCTAAAGTCTGCAGGCCCAGCCCACCAGGCATCCTTGCTGTAGACACTAAAAAAAGAGTTCCTTCTGCTGCTCTCATTAGAGGTCGCCACAGCACATTTGACTTGGCAGTTTTACCCCGGATGCCCTTCCTAAAGCAACCCTCACATTTATACGGGCTTGGGACCGGCCTTAAGGCTGCATTGACTTGATTCTGCCTAATGTACATGTTTTTGAGCAGTGGGAGGAAACCCCCGCAAGCGGAGGGAGAACAGACAAACTCCGCACAGAAGGATCCTCGACCCCGGAAGGGAATCGAACCCGGGACCTTCTTGTTGTGAGGCAACCGTGCTATCCATTGTGCCACCGTGCCGCATCTTTGCTGTAGACTCTAATCTGGGATAAATGCTCCAGTGACTAATCTGGTGCAGTACCGACTCATTAGACTCCCTCTACTGAGCTCTTACTAACAATCCTGCTACATAGGAATCCATGCTTGATTTTAACAAGATAAGCTGCCCTAAATTAGATTTGGCTGGTAGACTCTCTTCCTCTCTGAATAAACACTAAATATTGAATTTCATTTTAAGAGGGAGACAAGAGGAAACCGGTGTAATGAGTAAGGGACTTACCCAGCCAACTTCTGTTGAGATACACTGACACAAACACTGGTGGCACAGTGAAGAAATCCACTACAGAGTTTACTTCCAGCCAGAACCATAGCTTGTCATTTGCTGCAATGAACTGCAAAGAAATGAGACACATCATATAAAAATAAAAATAAAAACTTTACTGTAACATAAAGCATTGATTGATAAATTTGCAAAAAGACTGTAAAACCATCCTGGCATCTAGTGTTTACTTACACGTAGCCCAAAGTAGAGTAAGAAGAACACGTTGAAGGCCATGTCGATCTGTAACGTGAAGTCCTTATAGAAATTCTGACAGGATTCTATAGGGCTATGGAGAGAAAAGCAATGCAAAAATAACACTGTATTAGTTCAGCTTTATCCAGGGACTTTTATGACATGTGATATGATATATGATAATGTGAATAAAATAAAACTTAAAAAAACCATTCAAATCACAAGAACCAATATTTTACAAAAAACAATAAAACGTCAATAAGATCAAATTTGTAGTGGATAAAACTGTATTTATCAGTTTATAGTGAATATAATATTAGCTCACGAGTATTCAAATATTAAACTTATAGAATAGTATAGAAATTCATGAATTTTCTGATGTTCATCTAAAACCATGATGGCAAAATTAACATTCTATCATCACATACATGTGATGTGTTTTAAAATCAATAAAAAATAAAAGGAATCTTGTAAAAGAGAGTCTGGCAAAGAGTTTGACAAGTGCAAAAGTTCATCCAAAGAGTAGCGGCTATTGTAACGGGTGTTCTTCCCTCGGCGAGTTTTGATGGACTGTTTCCTGTTCCAGGTCATAGGGCGAGGACTATTTAGGTTAGCCACTTGTTACATTGTGTAATAAATAAAGCATTGTTTGTATCAGTCTAAGTGTAAGTCTGTTTTGTTTGGTCTACTTGCCTGGTTTTCTCGAATTTCGGATTTTGGATTACGACTTGGATTTTGCTTGATGTTTTGGATATGTCTGCCTATGCCCTTGTTCAATATCTGCATGCCTGCCTTTGTGAATAAACTATTGTTCTTCTTCTCCTTTCGGCTGCTCCCGTTAGTGGTCGCCACAGCGGATCACTCTTCTCCACACTACCCTGTCCGCTACATCTGCCTCTTTCACCCCAACTACCTGCATA
>JAOTRA010000032.1:6573199-6592658 GCA_026260255.1 Pseudolaguvia tuberculata
AGATAGATAGATAGATAGATAGATAGATAGATAGATAGATAGATAGATAGATAGATAGATAGATAGATAGATAGAATGTTGTGGACTGAAGCCACAGACAGACAGACATATAGACAGATAGATAGATAGATAGATAGATAGATAGATAGATAGATAGATAGATAGATAGAAGGTTGCTGACTGAAGCCACAAAAGCCATGGGTTTGATTCTAAGGCTTGTGTGATTCTTATGTGTGGAGTTTGTATGTTCTCTTTTTTATGGTTACTTCAGTTTCCTCCAACAGTCAAAAAACATGTTCATTCGTTGATTAGTAATTTAAAATTGACCATAGAAGCGATTGTGACTGTTATTTGTATATTAATTTTAATTAAGTATTATTTTAATGTTTCATAATAATAATGCTAGCAGGGTCGACGCGGTTGGTGTAGTGGTTAGCACAGTTGCCTCACAGCAAAAAGGTCCCGGGTTCGATTGCTGGTTCGGGGATGTTTCTGTGCTGAGTTTGTATGTTCTCCCTGCGCTTGCGTGGGTTTCCTCTGGGTACTATGCTTTCCTTCCACAGTCCAAAAACATGTATGTTAGATTGATTGAAGCCATTTATTCCCTTGTTCTAACCCTCTTACTCCCTTATCCACTGGAAGTCTATCCCAGCACACCTAAGGCAAAAGGCAGGGTACACCTTGGACAGGTTGTTGGACACACAGATGAACAACCAAACAGATATACTCACTTTTATGGGCAATTTAGAATCATCAATTAACCTAATGTACATGGATATGGTCTGTTTTTAATCTAACAGATATTATGTGACTGCCATCTGAGAATGACATCAGTCCATTTGTACATGCCTGTTGTCAGACTGCAGCTGAAGTTTAGTCATAATTCTGTTGAGCTGAACCGGCATGTCATTCTCATACTGCCAAGCATTTTCCAATGTCTCATATTTAGAGGTTCATGGCTACAAGCACCCTTGCTCAGAGGCTTTCCTGTCAATGGAATACATCATTAAAATTTGCCCTACAAAGCCATATATGTGTGTTTTTCATTGAAGTGTGAATGTTAACTCATGTATCTTTAAACAAGAGAAAATTCATATGGCAGTGTACAGATCTAGGAACAGACTGGATGACTGAAATCCTGAACATAGCATTCACATCTAAAGAGTCTATCTGAATCCAGACCAGAAGCACGGCTGTTGTTCCTGTTGGCTGTTATTCTCATCACTTCCACCCCCACACACGCATAGAGATAAATCACGTTTATGGGCCAGGCCAGCCGGTCTGTAATCCTTTGTGACAAAGCTAAAGTCTTATTTTGGTGTGCTAGTATTTTAGCACCACAGTCGGTTTTCTCTGCCATCTTGGAGTATCCTGTTCACACGTTCACAGGAGAGGCACTCAGTAAACAATGTAAAACAGAAGGAAATTGCCTGCATGCGTTCCTTATGCATGACCTTGAAATTAACACGTGGACAGCCAAATGTTGGGAGTGTGACTGCGACATGCTGAAGTGACAAATTGTATTAAATGGGACGTAACAAGCAGATAAGGCTTGTAAATTCACATCCAGTTTTGTAGCTCTGGATAGATCAGTAGAGGTTCAGGAAGCAAAAATAGTTTTTAACAACATGAAAAAAGGTGGATGTAGTTAGATTTTATAATTAAACAAACTCCCTCACAAATCCCTCAATCTTTCCCAGTACACAAAGACATCCAAGATGGAGGTGTGAATGGGGGCAATTTCCACCATCCTGGCCAGAGCAGGTGTCTCTACGGTTTCTTGTCTTCTGCCCATTGCAAAAAGAAGCCTAAGGCTGTAAGACGGGGACAGGAAGAAAGCCTTTGACTTTACTGTGAATCTAAGCAGCCTGGCACTCCTGCACAATGCACACAGGAGCAAAGGTAAACTGCTGTTTCTATGGTTACTGGCCTGGCTCGCCGTACACGGCTGCTCATTGCAATTTTAAGCTGCAGAAGAATTCTGATAGAGGGCATGAATCCATCTACCCACATATACTCTGTCTCTCTCTCTCTCTCACACACACACACACACACACACACACACACACACACACACACAGTAGTACCTATAGACGCTAACAGTTACATCAATTATGTAAACAAAAGCACCCACATATTGCTGTTTCTGGTAGTATGTGTATAATACATGGAGCCACAGTACTCCGGTGTGTATTATAAGGAATGCAAAGCGTAGCATTTGTGAAGTAGCTCAAATCACAGAAAAGGTGTCGGACCGAACAGCAACACTCACAGTCACACGTCCCTGTCATGCTGCTTCTCACTCACATACACACACATAGAGGTACACATTATGCAGTGGAGTCTCGCCTCTGGCCTGCAGTGTGTGAGGTAGAGAGAGAATGATGAGAGTGATAAGACAGAATTTGCAAGACTGGGATCAGAAAGTTGGAAGTGTAGGTGACTCCAATAAGAAACAATTTTCACCTTTTTCAATCATTTAATGTTTTATAGTGAAATAGATTTTTGGGTCTCAAATGTTCTATAGTTACCATGACACATAAAGGCTCTCACCTGTGATCATCCTTCCTGTCACACGTCTTCATTGACGAATGTATCTACAAATGCGTGAATTCAATGTCAATAACGTAATATAGGAATGATATAGAATGTAGTGTTTTATCATTTTATAATTTTCCAATGAAAATTATTCTTTCTAAACTTTGAGAAGGGGGAAAGGCAGGAGAGGTACAACCTGGACAGATCACCCGTTCATTCATTCATCCATTCATTCATTCATCTTCTTACCCACTTATTCCCAAATTCAGGGTGAAGGGGGTCTGCTGGCACCTATCCCAGCGCACATAGGGCGAGAGGCGGGGGTACACCCTGGGTGGGTTGCCAGTCCATCTCAGGGCAACACATAGACAAACAACCACCCACACACACATTCACCGGAGTAGCCAAAGAAAACGTACCCAAACGGTGAAAAATTATCACAGATAGACCCCTTGCCTGGGAATCGAACCTGGGATCTTTTTGTTGTGAAGCAAGCTTTTGTATAGAATTTGAATTCTAGAATTCAATACTGATATAGCAAAATCTGGAAGTATACAATTATTTGGAGGTGTCAATATGAAAGTGTGTCGGTGGTACATCAAATTGTTCATGTATCACTGCGGGAAGTGGTAGCCTAGTGGTTAAGGTGTTGGACGAATACCAGAAAGTCTGGGGTTCGATTCCCACCTCCACCAAACCACTCGAGTAAGGTTTTTAACCCACAATTGCTCAGTTGTAATAAAGAGACCAAATGTAAGTCGCTCTGGATAAGAGCATCTGTTAAATGCCAAACTGTAACTGTTCGTTTTCACTAATTTGTTGGTTTACTGGCTAAAAAATAAAAATGAATAGTGTCTTCACTTCCTCTTCACCACATATCTCAGATGTTCTCTTTATCAGTGGTTGGTGTGCACTTGCAGTCAAGACAGTTTGGTTGAAGATTTGGAAAAGATTTATGGGGGTTATAAAGCACTCCAGCTGGACCCTTAGTGAGGAGTATAATGCCTGCAGTGCTGCCACTACTCTCTCAATTACATTAGAGCTGAGAGATGGCCCAGCCCTTAAATGAAAAGTCCTCTCTTAAACAAAAGGTCAGCCTGAAGATAGTGAGAGAGAATGCAAAGGACTACAAACATAATTTCTACATCCTCTGAAATATAAATCTCAAGATCTCAAACCTTATTTTACTAACTTATGCAGTTAAATAATGGCATACATGGCATCAGGCTTGAAAAAATGCAAAATATATACAGCTGATATCAGCAGCCTGGTGTCATGTGTATAGGTACTGCTATCACCTAGATGCTGATCTGGAGAATGCAGGAAACTGAGCATGGTGTCATCAGAAACATTCATTCATTCATTCATCTTCATATTCCCGAATCCGTCCAGGGTGTACCCCTGCCCTCTCGCCCTATGTGTGCTGGGATAGGCACAGCAGACCCTGTGACCCCGAATTCGGGAATAAGCAAGTAAGAAGATGAATGAATTAATTAAATTGTATTTTCTCTTTTGGTTCTTTATTCTTTGTATTTGTATATTCCAATAAGCAACTACTTAAAACAAAATTATTTTATTTTATTTCTCTTATCTGGTATGGATAAATGCGTTTCATTCTATTGAACTATATATGCATTGTTTGACCTTTAAACTGGACTTCAACTGGATGAATGAAAAAGATGGAGGCAGTGGCGCGCAGCAGCCGCAGGTTCAAAATGGTGCTATTCTTTAAACATAACCCGACAACCACAGCACATATAAGGAATATGGTGAATTGTACTGGATGAACTTTGCAACTGCGGCTTGCTGCAAGTACCAAACCCTCAAGCTGGGAGAAACGTCATCAAAAGCGGTGCTCAAGGAAGCGGAAGCGCAGAAAGAGGGCAAGTCACTGAATACTACACTTTTTTAGTCATTTATGGTTAAATGGTCTTCGACTTTAGTTTTTTTGCCTTGGGCCATTTTGCTATTGAAAGACACTACTGTCGTTAGGAATTATGTGAAAAGTGGTCGCTCAGTGGTTAAGGTGTTGGACAGCTAATTGTAAAATCATGGCATGGGCTTTAAACCCTCAGCACAATCTGTTGTTAGCCAGGAGAACATTGACAGAACATCCCACTGTCTGCTTGTTTTTCTCTTTTGCTGCCACTTTATTTATTATTTTGTGCTACAGTAGCTCACCTGGGTCTGACTTCAATTGTCACGTACATACTGTACATTAACCTGTCACAGGATCAGTCTTTGTTATTCTTTGACCACGTTTGATATTGAATATCAAAACACTGTAAAACGTGCCAAGAACAACAAATGATATTTCGATTAAAAAACAAGAATCCATTGGCTTTCTACACTCTAAACATATCTACACCACTCTCAAAGTCTTTTTTATTTCAAAAAACATACAGCATGCATACATACAGGATGCCGTACTACTTCCGTTTAGCCATTTTTGGGGAGGAGTTAGCTGAAAGACATCTGCTCTGACTGCTGATAAATAATGAAGCTGAGGCCCGCCTGCTGCGCTGCAGTGAGTTCGCAGGCTACCGTTGCATTGTGGGGAGTGTAGTGTTTGTGCATGCAAAACACCAGCGGGTGGCTGCGGCCAGCGGGCCGGTTTCAATAGTAATTAAATATCATCCCGGGGGCCATAGATAATTCATTTGCCTTGACTTTGACATTTGTACTCTAGAGGGACGTTTCTGTGTAAAGTTTGCATGTTCTTCCAGTACTTGTGTGGGTTTACTCCAGGTCTCCTTCCACAGTTCAAAATGAATGTAAGGTGGATTGCTGATTCAAAATTGCACATAGGATTGAGTGTGAGTAGGTGTGGTTGTTCGTCTATACATGACCTTGCATTAGACTAGCGAGCTGGGATAGACTGGGATAAACAATAGCAAACATGTTTTGGGCTGGAAGATTGTATTATGTTAATGGATATTTTTTTAAACACTGTTAACCCTTTTACACTCTAAATTTAAAGAGTTATAAGTATTTGTTAGGCCAAAACCTTGAGTCAGTCTGCTCTCCAATTGGTATTATACGATTTATGACAAAATCATCTGTTCCTTTTTAATGGTTCCTTTCTAATACACATGCACAACATATCCAGCAAGTTGACAATACAGAGAGCGTTTAAGAGAGATACATTTCATTTTTAAAAAGAGGACAATTACCGGCATATAATAAAATAAATAAATCATTTCTTATAGACTACTGACATAAACGAGAGCAATTAACATCAATGTATTGGTCAATTATTTTGACCGAGGTGTTGTTGAAATTTGACAATTATCATTTTAATTATTAAATAATAATTGCTTTTCTTACCAAAAAAAGCTGAAATATTTCATAGCCTACATTAATAACTTGTTCTTTAATGCAAATATCAGTTACTCAATTACTCCTCACTATCTGTATTTGTCTGAGAATCAAACTTCAAGCATTTAGGGCTTAAAGATGTTGAAGATAATGGAAAGCTACCTAAAGATACTGTTAAAACTTGACATTTACTTTCTATTAATTACTTTGCAAAATGTTGTACCGATAAGAAGGTGATTTACATAATGAGCTTCTAGACCTGCTAAACACAAGAAGGTTGATAATAAATGACAATAAAAATAAATCCCTTTCACACACAAAAACATCCACAGTACTTGACAGAGCTACTGCATAGGAGTAACATAATGCACATTCAAGGCAAAAATACTTGTCCAGGCTCAGTTCAGAATTAGCCAGTTGCTTTGGCTGTGTTCAAACATGCTGCAATCCAGACTTGTATCACTGTCACTTTATAAGATCTCAAAAATGTCTCAATAGAAACATACAAGCAGGCTGTGCTACAAGGCAGACCCTTCAAGATGTCATTCCTGACAATGGAGCTGTGATTCTCAGTCCATCTGAATAATCTTTAATTTCCAGTCAATGATTAAGTGATTAACTAGGGTAACTATTCGTTCTCTTTTCCCCACAAATGCCCTGATTTTAACAATACAATGTCCAGTCAATGTCTACTCAACTTTAACTCTCTACAGTCGCTATTCATTGTGATCATTTTTGCATTGCTTTCGCCTTTTTTTGCATGCCAAAATATTTGTCAAACACGGATCTGGCCATGGTTACATAAAAATTGAGTGTCCCAACAGAAGCCTCTCCTCAGTGCAAAAGACATGAAAAAACATTTGATGAGACCAAGTTAGAACTTTTTGGCCTTAATTGTAAACGGTATGTGTGGGGAAAACTAGACACTGCTCATTACCTGTGAACAGTGAAGCATGCTGGTGGCAGCATCATGCTGTGGATGTGTTTTTCAGCTGCAGGGACAAGACGACTGATTGCAATTGAGGGAAAGATGAATGCGGCCACAGGGATATCCTGGACAAAAACCTTCTCCAGAGTGCTCAGGAACTCAGACTGGGCCGGACGTTTACTTTTCAACAAGACAATGACCCTAAGCACACAGCTATATACAATAACAAAAGTTATCTGTGACTGTTCTTGAATGGCCCAGCGAGAGCCCTGACTTAAACTCAATTGAGCATCTCTAGAGAGACCTAAGAATGGCGGCCTACCAACGTTTAACATCCAACCTGACAGAACTGAAGGATCAGCAAGTAGGAATGGCAGAGGATCCCCAAACCCAGTTGTGAAAAACTTGTTGAATCTTTCCCAAAAAGACTCATGGCTGTATTAGATCAAAAGGGTACTTCTACTAAATACTGAGCAAAGAGTTTTTCTGTTTAAATAAATTAGCAAAATGACAATAATTTTCTGTCAATATGGGATGCTGCTAATGAGGAAAAAAATTAACTTAAATGATTTAAGCAAATAACTGCAACATAACAATTTAAGGGGCTGTGAAAACTTTTTATACCCACTGTGCGTATATATATATATATATATATACACTTTATAATGCTAATAATAGGTCGAACTTGCCAGCCTCAAAGATTTTTCTAAATGAACTGACCCGTTTAATGATAGCTGAGTGCTAGCTGTACTATCTGAGACAAAAAGACCAGAAACAAGTCTTTTTTAGATTCAAGTCAGATACAAGTCTTTGTATCCTTTAGTTTGAATTCCCAGACTATTCATTCATTGCAATGACAAAAAGCCTATAAATTACTGTTTATATCCTAACCCACAATTTGTGTGTTAAAATATACGGTAAATTGAATTACTTTAACAGCAGTTCTAACCCAGTCACAGCTTCCTGTACATCTGTATGGCAGGTATGTGGTCGCTAAACATTCTACGTTTCGATGACTGAGAGGTTGCATGTGTGTGTGTTTGTGCTGTTGTGTGTATGTTGTATGTTACTCCATACTCACCAGTACTCTGCCAGTAAGAGTCTGTGCTGAGATCATGACCCCAGCCCAGTCTTTCACTGAGGTCATCCAGCCCACCTCACTTGCTGGAGCATCCTCCTTCTCATCCTGGCTCTTCAGCGGCCCATCTGCCTGCCCATTATTCACTTTCTGGGCCTCCTGCCATAAACACACATTCAACACATAAATGTTATTAATATAAAGAATACAAGATATTTAATGAAATGACGTATATAGTTCTTCATACGTGGAACCGAGCAGTTAATAGCTGTAAATAGAAAAGTCTTTAGCCTTCATTCATTATTACTTCACATTTACATAACAGGGAAATCAGCGGTATCATCCAACATATATTAAAGAACATGATTTTTTATGGCTGACGCGTTATGCAACTAGAAGCGAAATGAATTGCAATATTATATTACATTCATCTTTATGTGTGGGGAAAAGATACTACACTTTAGAAGAACTATGCAACAGTAGCATGGTATCTGTTGCTGTCTCTCTCACACAATCATACTTATTCTATAAATATTACATCATTTAGGGCAGCACGGTGATGTAGTGGTTATTACTGTCATTTCACAGCAAGAAGGCAAGGTTTAGATTCCCTGGCAGGGGCGATTCTGCATGTTCTCACCATGCTTGCGTGGGTTTACCCCAGGCACTCCGGTTTCTTCTTCTGGTCCAAAACATGTATTTTATGTTGACTGGTGATTCTAAATTTCCCATAGGAGTGAGTGTGTGTGGCGGTGCGATCGTCTCTTGACCTGCCTAGGGTGTACCCCTTCTGCCTTTTGAACCTTCAGAGCTGGGATAATCTCCAGCAGACCCATGTGACCCTGAATTTAGGGCATAAGTGGGTATAGAAGATGAATAAACAGACTAATCCTGAAATGTATTGTACATTTAATTCTATAAAAACTACAGAAGCACGATGCTACTTTAAACACCTCCTTCTAACTTCATGGCCATGACTCATGATAAACTTTCTTATAGACATCATATATGGCTTCATTTTGGAGAGGCAGTGTGTGTGTGGGTGTGTGTGCATGAATAACAGTGTATAGGGCAAATAGTGCACTGCTATGATTCACAGGCTGGGGAAGTCATTGCAGCATATTGGACTTACATCAGCACGGTACATGATAACTCCCAGTCAGCTACACTGTAAACCCGAATGTTGCAGCTAATTCATTGAACTGAGTTGTATGAACTTAAATAATTACAATTGGTTTATATTATTTAACTTTTATGAGTATTTAGTATTTTTTCCTATTTATTAATTAGTTTATAAATTATTAAGTTGAAAATTTTTGCTGGTTTCATTTACACAAAATGACTCTTTATAGTTTTATTAACTCAAAATCTTTCAGTCTTGTGATTTTACATATGACATCATCCAGGTAAACGTAAACTGTTTTTCCCGCGCTCATGCCTCGTTCGTTTTTTCCAAGATGGCGGATCGGCCTCACTTCACACTACTTTAAGTAAAATATCCAAATATCCAAATCCAATATACATTTGGCAGGAGGAAGGGTTCGAATCCTTAATCCTTAAGATTAACTTTCAGTGTCAGTGAGATTCTTTGAAGAAATGAAATGTAGGATTTTTTAATATTTGATTTGACGGTGACGGTGCCAGGACTGTTTTTAAATTACACTTATTGGCTAATTTAGCACAACCATTATTTGTTATACTGCATGCTAATACTCTTTGGATCAAGTCAAATACAATCTTTTATCAGTGTTTATATATTTTATGTACTGCATAGAAAAAAGCTTGTTATATATACTGCATACTAATACTATTGTCAGTCACATGGTGTTTGTGTTGTTTTTTGTCTATTACAGGTTTCAAGAGAGATAATGGACTGGAAGAGCAAATTGTGTATCTAACATCTATCGGTCCTTTACAAGGTCATTTTCATTTATTATATCAAATAAAACCCTGTATAAAGACAGTATTACCTGTTGGACATTTTTGTTTAAAAATAAATAAAAAAATAAATGTCAGAAATGTTATTGTGTGTTTGCTTGAAGTTACAGATTTGTTTTCATACATTTATAGTGTTTACAGATGTAGATTTGGTTACTTTAATTTATGGAATTCAAAATGGAAACGTTACTTTATACGTTTATTTATTTACTACGTAAATTTTATTAAAGTATATAAACTGGGTAACTAAGTATTTACAGTTGGGAGAAATTAAACAAATGAGGTAAAGTGCTATCAGAATGTATAAGCAGGGTAACTTGGGTATTTTAAGTAAGAACAAAGTATTTTGCACGAGTACAACAAACTCAAAACTAGATGTTTCTGCTTACTTAAAAAATTTGACGTAACTGATTACCTCAAATTTTTGGAGTTTTGTCAACTTATTCGGGATTACAGTGTAGATAAAGACAATACCTGCAGTTCCTTATAATGTTTAAATGATAAAAATCTTTTTTTTTTAAGTAGTATGTCCAGCACAGATATGGATACCCTTTGCTGCTTACCTGCAGAAACAAATTGGAGTTTTACGTTTTACTAATTAATTTTGCTTAGCATCACCATTGTGTTTAAACTGAGCTTTTCAAAATAACACTACAAGCATTATTCATTCATTCATTCATCGTCTTGCCCACGTATTCACTTATTCGGGGTCACGGAGGTCTGCTGTGCCTATCCCAGCACACATAGGGCGAGATGCTGGGGGTATACACCCTGAACGGGTCGCCAGTCCATCTCAGGGTGACACATAGACAAACAACCATTCACACACACATTCACTTCCATGGACAATTTAGAATCCCCAATCCACCTAATCAGCATGTTTTTGGACTGTGGGAGGAAACCGGAGTACCCAGAGTAAACCCACGCAAGAACGGGGAGAACATGCAAACTCTGCACAGAAAGATCCCTGGCCTTTGAACCCAGGACGTTCTTGTTGTGAAGCAATCGTGCTAACCCCTACGCCACTGCACCACCAGTACAAGCATTAAATAAAACTAATAAATAATGAATACAACTAAAAACTATGGTAAAAAAAATAATAAATAGAAGGAATAAACCACTATACCACCAAACTATATATATGAATAATAAAATGACAACAGTTATATGAAATCCTTGAAATCCCCAGAGATATTACAACTCAGAACTTTTAGACAAATTGTGTCTAAAAACAAAATTATGTATAAACACATACACAGATATATCTCACACTCACACCATATAATATATCAGAAAATATTCCACCAATTGCCAGTAAGTGGAACCTGTGCATATAAATGTCTGACAAAATTGTACCTCTACTAAGCGTTTTTGTCACAAACATTAGCTAAGTTCATAATTAGTTTGTGTCAGTTAAAGCAAAACCAACCGAAACAGGTTTAAGTTAAGTCAAAGCAAAATCTGTTATTCATAAGGGAAATTCATAAGTTTTTAGTAGACATATCGGTGGCATGTGTATATTCATTTCACATTAAAATGAATCAAACAATTTGTTAAATGCAAACATTTTCATGCAAAAATTATTTTATCAATATGGTTTGTATTTCCATTGTTTTTTATTGAAAGTTCCTATTACAATACATAAACTTGCCTCCAGAACAAATTAAATTCATCCATGGAGGTTCCACTGTGCTAAGCTCAATAACAAAATTGATATTGCCATTACAGCCATATAACTAAAATATTTACAAAATCTTACAAAAACATTACAAATCACCCAACCATGTGATTTATCTAAGTCGACTGAATAGTCACAAAATAATGAGTTGTCAGATTCCATAGATGTGCAACTGGGCAGGAAATCAAAAAAGCTACGCTCAACGGTTTTACTCTGGTGACAGTAGGTGGTGTTCTTTTTGTTTTTGCTCTCTAGCAAACTTCAGACAGGCCTGGATATGTACTGGTTTAAGCAAAGGGACACGTCTGGCACTGCAGGATTTGAGTCCCTGGAGGCGTAGTGTGTTACTTTGTTACTTTGGTCCCAGCTCTCTGCAGGTCATTCACTAGGTCCCCCCTGAGTGGGATTTTTGCTCACTGTTTTGTCGAGCCTTTTGACCCCACGGAATGAGATCTAGCATGGAGCCCTAGATGAAGGGAAAGTATCAGTGATTTTGTTTGTCTTCCATTCTCTAATAATTGCTCCCGCAGTTGATTTCTTCACATCAAGCCTACCTATTGCAGATTCAGTCTTCCCAGCCTGGTACAGGTCTACAATTTTGTTTTTGGTGTTTTCTGACAGCTGTCTGGTCATGGTCATAGTGCAGTTTGGAGTGAGACTGCTCCAGATTGTGGACAGGTGTCTTCTATGCTGACAACTAGTTCGACCAGGTGCCATTAATACAGGTAACAAATGGACGACAGAGGAACGTTGCTGGTTCGTAGGTGACCAAATACTTATTTTCCACCATAATTTGCCAAAACATTCTTGAAAAATAAATGTGATTTTCTAAATTCCTTTCTCATTTTGTTTCGCATAGTTGAGGTATACCTATGATGAAAATTACAGGCATCTCAGCTTGAAAAAGTTGAAATGATTAAAAAAGGAAAACATGTCTTGTGTCTTAGTATGCTTATTTAAAGGAAACAGGTGATGCCCAATGAGGCACTTTTGGTTGTGTAATTAAATCTGCTTTGCACTGCTCATTCAATAGGCTTTTATTATGTTGGAGAACAATTGGCGAGCTGCCTCGTAATAAGAGATCCAATTGCAATTTCTGCTGAGATCAGGGGTACTCGATAGGCAGGAGGGTCAAAAGTTCTGGGGATTGCCCTTTTTGGTGGAATTCTCTATTTGAACTCTAAAGAATTTTGAATTTTTGCAAGTGAAACGTTTGTATATTTAAGCACCTCTGGTATAGATAGATGTGGATGGTCTGCTGTGTGACATTTAGTCAGACATTTAGATCCTCCAAAGCAATCCAAACAACAAACAATTTCCACTTCCTCTGAGCAGCTTGGAGCAGAGGACTCAGGAGCAGCATGCCATGGGATACTCCATCTGCTATTTTTATGCATGTGATGTCAAAGCCTTTAACCGCACTCTGGTCCTTTTCACTATCCAAACAAACAAACCTCCCAGGAGACTTTCCCTCTCTCTCTCTCTCTCTCTCTCTCCTCTCTCTCCTCTCTCGCATTACATTAATGAACAGACTGAAGCAGGTCTAACTTTTTCAGAAAGTCTACTTCAAGTATGTGTCCTACTATTTTTTTTAATTTATTTTGTATTCATAGACAAAATAGTACCAATACATTTTACAACCCAATTATAGACGTATAGTTGTTGTTTTTTTCACTCATTTCTGTATCTTTCTTGAACTGCGTAGCAATGCTACCAGGGGGCACAGCGTTCCTCCATGGCATGCTAGGTCTGCCACATTTTCCGAGTCAGTGCTTGTGCAGTATCACTGAGCAACACAAGAGCTACTTGGCTTGCAAAAAAGCTGGAGTGCTTTAATTTTCTCCACTGTCCAAAAACGAGTCAATCGCATCCTCCTTAGATTTGCAGCCAAGAACAGGACATGGGGAACCCAAAAATTTATTCAATCTGTGATACGGGCTGCTAGACTAATTACAAGAACAATCCAATGCCTAGAAAAGGAAATGAAAGGATATAAAACAGAAATACATACTTTTTCACAGAATGTATGCTATGAGGAATATAGGCAGGAATGGCAAGAAAAGAGGTCACATAACCCAGACTGCTTGAACACGACACGGCTTCAGCACAGCTGCTACGGACACTTCCATTTGCATCGCTGGGGGTAAATGCAGTCTATTTTTAACCCCTCCTAGAGAGTTAATAATCTATCAAGAGTTACACAATACTGACTTTTTAATAGTTACTGAACTAAATTGATACTAAATCAATATTTATCTGCAATCCTATTCTTGTTTTTTTTTGTTTGCTGTGGATGTATGCCAGGGCCAAGACTTAAGACTGTGTCAAAATGAACCCCTTACAATCCCAAACTTAGGATGTAAAGACAACTCAAGGCCATTATTTCAAAGCACGTCGATTTAGAAAACTCCCTGAAGGTTGCTTAGGCCAACTCTCATTCATTATCCCATTTTATTTTTTCAGCACATGAAAACTACATATTTTATTCAATCACTAAAGCCAGCAGGCTATAAATCTTCAGCTGCATGAGATGTTATGTTTATCATTGTTACACATCTCTACAGCAAATCTGTTACAATATGCAGCATTTTGTCAAAAAGCCAAAAAAAAACAACCATGGTGTCATTTGATGCAATATTAAAAGATATATTGATCAAAATGTGGTCCTTTAAAAGTCATTAGTTTTAGACTTATGATAAATGACAATAGATAACTCTAGGTGATGGTGTGTTTGTGACATTAATTGGACTAGCATCATTTTTGTTTACAGGGTCAACAAAGCTGTTGAAGCTGCTTGACAATGGCTGTCTTTATTAGACGATGCATAGCACTCGATATTAAAAGGGAAAACAAACAGTTTTAGGTTTATATTATATTATTATAATGTTTAGAAATATTTGTTAACAGAGACTCAAAATATTTCAGGAGTGTAAATAAGGTATAAATAAGGGCGTTTTCAAAATGCTTTAAATGTAAATAAAATGGAACAGTCGTTTTATGATTGTTCATCCAAAACTATAACAGAAATGTAAATGACAGAAATGTAAATGAAATGAAAGTTTTACTGATTCTCAAGAAACCACATGGTGAATTTATTATGATATTATAACTATGAATATCTGCCATAATAATTTCCTTTGCATAGAGATGCAAACAAACAATCATATTCAATCATATGTGCATCCACAATGGTAACTGGCAATTGATTAGATTAGAGATGAGATTTCTGGCACTAATGCTGTCAGTGTTGTAAAGCGGTGCCATTCTTTACCATAATAAACCTGCACCACAGAATAATTATGTGAAATCAGTACATTAATGTGCAGCCACAGATGTCTCTTTCTCTCTCTCTCTCTCTCTCTCTCTCTCTCTCTCTCTCTACCTAATTCACATCACTGCAGTCATTAAAAGGAGATTTTCAGGCTCAGTGCTCTTAGACAAAAAAGCTTCATCCTCACAGAGGTGTAGCTGGACAAGGTCAGGTTACAGTCATGTGCCCACAATGCTTTGATAATAATTTAATGCTTTTGGTTGATAAGAAGAACAGAGTCTTTAATAAAGTCTAGTGTGCTATTTCATACTGAGCTGTACTAATTAGAACTTGCGTATACTGGCCCTGGCCTACATTAACTTTAAATAGTAAAACATTACAGGAATTCAAGGAATAACAATTTAAAAACTCTTGAAAAAATCTATATTCCATATACTTAATCCAATTTAGTGACTGTGTAAAGTTTTGCATGTTCTTTGTAGGTCTGCCTGTGTTTCCTCTGTGTTCTGTCGTTCCTCCCACAGTCTCAACAAGTAGGTAGGAGGACTGGTTATGCTCAGCTGCCTGTAGGTATCTGAAGGATTATATGAAAGTGTGTCAATGGTCCATGTTGCCTGCAATTCTGTCCAAGGTGAACGCCCACATGCAGTGAATGACAGTTTCCGTGGACAAAAGCATGAGCGATCTATGCCAAACATGCTGTTAAAACTCAGCCACCATATACAACCGTGGTAAGCAGAAAAGGATATCATAATTCACAAAAATCAGGTGTAGCGAATTGGCTACAACAGCAAAAGAACATCAGGCTAAACCTGTGGCTAAACTGGAAAATGTGAACTGTTTTGGTGAATCTTTATTTCTACTGGTTCTGAAAATATAAAAATATAATGTAATGAATTAATTGTGTTTAGGATCTGCATGGCTGAAGCACAAAAAAGGTGGGAAAGTAAAAGTTCAGTTGTTGGACTGTTAATTGGAAGATCAGGTTTTGATTTCCACCACTACCTAGTTACCAATGCTAGGCCTCTGAACAACACCATTAGCCCCTATAAATCTGTAAATGCTAAATCAAAATTAATATTATATACACAACTACGGAATCAAGTCATAACAATTTGTAAATGTTTTTTTGTAAAGGAAAAAGATTCCTAGGACTTTTCAAGGTCTGCATCTTGTTTAATAAGCTCATGATATGATTATCATCTCCTTCATTAGCTTGTTGTTCCCAAAGTCATTCAGCTGAAACCTGAAGCATGATTCAATTTTTCATTACTACACCAGTAAACCACCATCTTCACAAAGGCAAGTATTACATTCTCATTTTTGCTGGGTTGAACCCATGTCAGGAGCTGATTAGCTCCCTCATGTATTAGAGCTGTCCGGATCTCCTTGCCATGACGCTCCCATCTGTACCATCAGAGCTTTGCCATGAACGGCCAATAAATATGACACATGGTCCACAGAAGGCTTTAATTACCTCCTCACACATTCGGAGAGAACGACCACTATAATGATTTTTTTTGCAGTACACAGGAAGTTCACACTTCTTATTAGAAACATTTGGTCAGCGTCATTAGCGGCACAATAGACACAAAATTACTGCATTAAGCAGTATTTTCACTAATCACAGTTTGCATATGACATCTGTGGTACGTGGAAAGACAATAATTCCAACATGGGATAACCTTATTTCTACTTTGCTTTAAGATATCAGATGATCTCCCTTCTTCCTTTATCAGTGTATAAAGTTCAAGGGTCTCAGCCTACCAGATTCCAAAGAAGTACTGCTAAACAACAACTTACTTTTCCTTTACATAAAAAAACAAATTCTGACATGTGATAAACCCGTATCGATGTAGCAGATGAGCCTGACCGAGGTTAGATTGATTTATTACACTATAAGATGAGTCAGACACCTGTGCTGCAGTCAGCTGCTGCCCTAAATGGTGAAAATGATGAAAAACGAGTGGCATCAAAGTGGATTTGGCCTGCCCCTGTCCTTAAAGACATGAGAGAGAGAGAGAGAGAGAGAGAGAGAGAGAGAGAGAGAGAGAGAGAGAGAGAGAGAGAGAAAAGCTGAAGCATTTACTGATGGTGACCTGTGGTAATCAATGACATTGCCGGAGGAAACCTATAAAAAGACCTTTAAAATGAACTTTGTATGAATTTTAAAACACAGCACAGCTAAAAGCAAGACTCACTCAATGATACTAAAGGTCTTTAAACAGTTATATTTCTGAAGGTGACCTTGTTGATCTGATTTATGCATTAGAACGGAGATGGCTCATACCTGACAGAGATCAATATTGGACCTTACTCTTCCTGATAACTAGCTAGTTTGTATTGTATGTGTCGATAAACAATTGAGTGCAGAACTGTGAACAAAGAAATGAATGTATATACTATTATTCATTCCATTAATGAATAAATATTTAAGTAAATAAAACTCATGCAATGAAACACTAACAAAAAAAAGAGAATTATATTTATGCATGAAAAGGACATTTTTGCTTTGCTCAATTAACTAGATTTAACCTGGTTCAGTTAATCGTAGCATCATATATAGCTAGTATCATATATATTAAGTCCGAAATGTTTAGGCATTTTAAAGTTTTATAACTCAATTTCTGACAACAAATTTTCAAAATGGGCATTCTGCTGGCATGTGTTTATAATGGACAAGCACTTCCTTAGAGTAACTCGACACTGACACTCCAACTGAAATTCTCTTTTAAAAATAAAATATCACAAATAGCACCTGACACTTTTTCCACAAGCTATCCATCACACAATCACCTTAAAGCATCTTATCCCTTTTTTACTGCCGACTACATCGTAAATCAGCCGGCTGGGGATAAAGCCTGAATGAAGCTGGCGTACTGGCACATACTGGATAACACTGTGCTGGAGTGGAGCTGTTTTTATTACCTTTCTGCAGATAGCACGCTTTCTTTTCTGATGGATGCGCTTAGTAAAAATCTAGGAGGATGTTTATTTACTGTCACGAACAAAGAACAAAGCAGAAAACAGACGTCTAGAAGCAGACAAAATGCTAATGTGAAAAGGACGGAGACACAGCCATAGGTTTAATCCTACTTGTTAGACAGGAATTTATGATTGTGCTCCTAAAAATACTGTTGATTACTGTTAACACTTAATATATGCAGATTTACTTTCACTTCAATTCATTATTTTGGAGATTTTATTATGATTTGAGAAGTATTTATTGTTCTCCATTATGTTTGATTAGTTTATTATGTTCTGACATTAAAGAAAAATGAGCAAGAGATACCTTTCAAGAGAAATACAGTATAGCCTATTAAACAATGAATATTCAATCATGCAGCCATTTCTTTGAATAGAGCAAAATATGGAACTATAACTAGTCTAAATGTGAAATATGAAATATAGATTGTTATAAGTAATACATATCACAACAAGAAGGTCTTGGGTTCGAATTCCGGGCCGGGATCTTTCTGTGCGGAGTTTGCATGTTCTCCCCGCGCTTGCGGGGGATCCCCCAGGCTGGGGATCTTTCTCCACTTGCTTGCGTGGGTTTCCTCCGGGTACTCCGGTTTCCTCCCACCATCCAAAAAACATATACATTAGGTCGATTGGTAATTCTAAATTGCCCATAGAAGTGAATGTGTTTGTGAGGAGTTGTTCATCTATGTGTGGCCCTGGGATGGAATGGCAACATGTTCAGGGTGTACCCCTATCTCCCGCCCTATAGGGATAGGCTCCAGTAGACCGCCATGACCCCAAATTAGGGCATAAGCGGATAGGAAAATAAAGGAATGTTTCTTTATTTAGACTTTCATTTTTAGGCATGGTTAAGTTGTATTATGCGTTTCATAGTATAATTCATATGTAACAAACAAACTATCAATTTTAATAATAATTTTAATAATAATTGGGACTGAATAAAAACTACGCCTAACTTTCCACAGAACACAGCTGTTCCAAAAGCCAGATATACAGCATACCTAAGCCTCCATCTGATTGCCATACACAGGCTGACTATGTGCTATAAGTGGAGGCACTGTAGCAGTGCATGTAAAAGGTCAATGCCAAGAGGGCAGCTGAGCTTTCCTGTACTACAGAATGGAAATCCCTCCACCGGCCTGTTTAAACCTAAAGCTTATCTAGCAGTCTTCTCTCAGGCCCATCAGTTCACTTTCCCTCTCTCTACTTACAGTAACAGAACACACATGCCTCTAGTTTAAACACTCGCACTCTTAACGGCCTCTTGTAACCACTTACTGTTTACAACACAACTGTCAGCAACCTAACATCCTACCATCCTAAACGTTACCCACTGTTTGCCCTTCACAATGACAATTCGGTCTATTTGCCTGATTAAGGTTAAAGGTGTAATAAAGAATAGATGGAAAAATAAATAATAATAATAATTTCATAATGTCATTAAAGATACTGGAGGTAAAAGATGTGTGCTGAAATTGCTGCTTAATGTATATTAAGCAATAAGACTGGAGTTAGAAGGAAAGCTCCTATAAAGAAAATAAAGAAACAAAAAACTACTCATATTTTTAAAGTTCAGATCAAGTATGAAAAAATATCGATAAAGCCTAAAGCTTTGGAAGATATCAGATCTATAAATCTATTGTGTGATGCGTTGTCAAAAAGACAGGAGGTGGAGCTGGAGGTGGCAGAGTTGAGGATGTTGAGATTTTCATTGGGTGTGACAAG
>JAOTRA010000032.1:6634192-6660057 GCA_026260255.1 Pseudolaguvia tuberculata
ACATAAAGGAATAATAAAAGAAAAAAAGGATGCAATGCAATGCTCACTGTAGTGTACCTTTGTGTGTAGTGCGAGTGTAAAAGCATAGTGTTTTTTTTTAAGCTCCAATGTGTGTTAGGCAGTAGGTGGAGAGAACTGGCTCAGCCCCCTAGGGCGAGCCCAGCGGAGTCCACAGGACTTTATTCTGCTCCTGATCCACTATAGTCATGATTTGAGTGCAAATGTAGGGCAACATGCCACCTTGGACAATACCTGTAGGAAAAAGTTCACATCATGACTACTTGTATGGCTGAGCAGAAAAATATATGGCACAAACCGAACAACAAAACAACAACAAAAAAACATCCAAACCTGTGAAGAATTTGCTGTAGTCTTGCTCAATCTTCAGTGCAACCTCAAACTGCTCCTTGGAATGTTTTTGAGAAACCTTATCCCGCAGATACACTGGATCCTTGAGTTCTCTATACAAGGTACATAGAAAGATTAGCAACTCGTTGGATTTTACAGCAAGCCATCGGTTCTAGCTTTAAAAAAACCTGTGTGGCTTATAAAGACCCTGGACATGTGGGTGCAGAGCCCAGGAATCCATTAATTGATGCAGTTCTACTAGGTTGACGTTTCCGTTTAACGTAAAGAAATGAACAGCCTTGTTGATTCAGCACTGCTGGTCTCTGTTCAGTAGTTCAGTTCGCCATTACAGTGAAAAGTGTTTGGCACCTCTCTTCAAACCTTGCTTTAAAATGTTAGGATATTTTTCACAGTAAACTAGAACCCTTATAACCATCTGCTTACGAGCAGCAGATTGAAGTTCACAGTCAGCCAAGAATCCATTTCACAAGGAACTCCACAGTTTATCAAAGCTTGCAGAGACCACCAGTACAGACTAGATAACCAACTATCTATATGAAATCACGTGTGTGTATGCAGTTCTAACACAATGGTTATTGATAAATAAGATACGTTCCGAACTTCGCGTTCCAAATACACTGTGACGCAGTGTGACAGTCATGTCTTTTCTGGATGCCGCAAGCGCCCCTAGGGTCATGTGACAAGAACCAACCAAATGGCTACTTGAGAATTTCTGTTACATTAAGACCTTAGCAGTAAAATGGAGAAGCTCAATAGTTTTTTTATCTTCATAGATAAATTTTGTAAGAGATTTACAGCAAGGTAAAAAGCCACTGCTAAAACATTTTTGGAATTTAATTGTTCCTTGTTTCCAATGACATACACCTTCTGTTTTCTCGCGATTAGGCACAATATGTGAATTAAAAAAAAATGTTCTAGCTCACCCTCCTCAACAACAAATGGACAGCAATTATGTAATAAGGTAATTATGTGTAACTCCATAGTTGTGATGGGTAGAAGACAGTTCATTAGAACGTCTATCAGAAACCATGCAAATAATGCATTTGTGAAGACTGTAGAAATACCAAAGACACTGTACAATGGAGGACAAGTAAATAGTCATAAAATTAGGATTGTGGTTTTCTTGCAGTGATAAAAAGGCATATAGAAAAAAAAAAAAAGAATATAAGACACTTACTTTATTTGCTTTGCATTTTTGTAGCGAATGAAAATGACGATTGGATACAAGTGAACGCTGTGAAGTCTTTCAATGGCATGGGGTGCAATATCAAGCAAACAATGACAGTCCTAAAGGGAAAAAATAGCAACGAAATACAGTCAATTTGATGAGTTTTCTGAAGCATCCTTTCTAGTCAATACATCAGAATTCAAGCAACTGGTACAACGGGGGAGGGGGGGAGGCAAATTCATAACAGCATGAAACTCTTATGACAACAGTAGGAATTAATTGTTTCCTTTCTTACTATGGTGTACAGAGTGGGAATCAATAATAAATCCATATTTTAGCCAAGTTTATCCTCCATCAGTCCATCCATCCATCTAAAGCTGCTAGAGGTGGAAAGCTGGAGGTACTCTGATAGCAGATCCAATTTCAGAATAAATTCTTAATCTACACCTTTTTCTAATTCTTCTGACTAAGTGTGTAAATACATGTTTACATTTCTGTATGACAATATCATCCATGTGTCTGGATGACTAATATATATAAAAAATATATATGAGGATATGCTGGAGTCTATCCTAGCTGTCACTGGGTGGAAAACGAGGCCTCGCCCTGAACAATTTGGCAGTCCATCACAGGGCCACATCCACACACTCGTACCTATGGGCAAATTAGAATTTACCAAATTAACCTAACATACATGGTTTTGGACTGTGGAGAAAACCGGAGTACTCAAGAGTAAATCCATGCAAGCACAGGGAGATCTCCACACAGAAAGACAAAGGCAAGGGATATAAACATTGGAAGTTCTTCCATTGAAGCAAGAATGTTAACCACCAAGCCACCATGGTTCCCGAGATTCCCTCTAGTTTTCTTGTAATAAACGTATATGCAACATATTTTACATAATTAATTCCAAATAAATATGCATGGGAGAAAGACAGAAAATTTGCTATGGAACTGTTTATAAAATATTTTAACACCAAACAGGACAGACCTTGTCCGTGATCTCCTTGATGGAAGCAACAGTCGTGACATCAAAGTGGCCGCTCCTTCGTTTGTAGTCGATGAAAAGGCAGTCCTTCACCCCTCGCTCAATGGCTTGTTGAGAAGCCTTCATCACTTCTGCAATAGTCACAAAAAAGGTCAACAATAGACTGATATAATAAAAGTCACTTTAACTTTCCTTTATGGATATAGTTACCGTATTTTCCACATTATAAGGTGAAATATTAGTGAACGCCTTTAGATAACACCTTTTGTATTTTCATACATAAGACGCACTGGATTATAAGGCGCTTTAAGCAGTGGGGTAGAGGTTTTTTTTTTTTTAAGAAGTAGTTTTAGAAAAAACATTGCTCAATATTTATTACTTCCTCATCAGACATCAGTTTAAAGGGAATTGGTTTCATTTTATTTATTAATTTTATTTACCACCGTGATTTCTGTGAGTGATTCAGTGAATTGGTGGGTGTCTGTGTGTGCCTGGGTAAGTATATCTAAGAAAGTTAAACAGTCATAATAGTATAATAATAACATAATAATAACATTGACCTCGAAGTCACAAACAGCACAAACATAATTAATATATAAAAGCACATCGGATTATAAGACACACTGTCGATTTTTAAGTGTGCCTTATAGTCCAGAAAAAACAGTAAACTGGGACACAAACAGCAATATTGTGGGTTACACTATGCCAGTGTCAATTTACCAAGTACACATCTGCTAAATTTCCCTGGACACTGCTTGACCAGCATGTCTTTAACCGGATCCACCAGCGGCCCAAGCAGCAGCACTGGCCTGGGAGATGTGCAGTCAACCTTCTGCACTCGCTGATATGCAAGGCTCACACAGTCTACCCACCCCCCCAAAAAAAGTAAAAAAAAAAAGTGTTATGTTCTGAACACACATTATACAAGAAAGATATTGTAAGCTTACTGGACACCCTCTTACCCTCTAAAAATGGAATCGAGTCTGTACTAATGGCATCCAGGGCAAGTAGGTCTTTGCCATCTTTGGAGCTGCTACGTTTGTGCTTCTGTTTTCTGCGAAAGAAAGACCTGCGCGCGGCTGCTGAGAGTGTTTTACTCGAACCTGTCTCATCCTTTAACTCGGTCATGCTGTGTCTGCGATAGAATTCTTGATCCATCCTGTAGCACATTAAACACAGTCTCGTTCACTCCAATTAATTTGCTTAGCTCCTTTACAAGTAGGTTAATCAAATGTATTGAAATATATGTTAGGATTTCACTAACATGTATTTACTGGGAATTTGGCCCCGCTGCATTTTTTGTGCATTTTCATCAAGTTGCCAAGCCATCCAGATGCCAAAGTTGCCATTTGGTAGTGTGTCGTCCACATAGAGAATGTCGTCCTTCTTAAAGGACAGATCCTGTTCTGTCTCAGCTACTCGGTCATAAAGTGCTCTGAGAAAGAAAGGGACAGAAGGAGACAAGAACATGCTCGAGTCCTTTGGACAGGGACAAAATGTTTGCAAGTGTCTAAAATGTAAACAAAAAAAACCCTAAAGCTCAAAGAGAGATTTTTTTTTTTACTTCAGGCTCATGTAATTAAAAGGCTTTACAATCCTTTAGTTTTAACATTTCATATCAAATGAGTACTTTGAGAAAATGGTAAAAACTAAATAATATGCTTTGGAGCAGTAGTCCACAGTACCTGATGTAAAATCCATCTCCAGTTGTATCTTTAAGCTGGTTAAATTCATCCAAGCGTTGCTGAACTTTTAATGTGACTATTTCTGCTGGTTTGAGCATTTCCAGGTAAGCCTCTTCAGCAGTCTTGTTCTTCATAATCAGAGAGTTATACTAAGCAAACAGAACAGTGACAAGCGGATAAGTACAATGATTTCAATAAAGAAACATTTTAAAAATACAACCACTGTGGAATAAAAACTATTCTCAATAATTATTTACATGAATTCTCTAGTTTGTGCCCTGCTATTGTTGGCAGAAGTGAATGTGTTGATGGATAAGATGGTTGTCTGTACAGACGATGCTACCTACAATTGTTAGAGGGCTAAAAGGTAACTAACAGGGATTCTCTGCTCTTCCTCAGAAAGACTGCTTAAGTTGGGTAAGAGTGACTAGAAACAGAAGCTCAACGATGAATGAAAGAAAAGGCTGACATTGCAGTGACGCTGACACAGAAGTAGAATAATGGAAGTCATTGAATTTCGCTCATTGCACAGTGCAAAAGGATAGCAATTTGGAACAAGTCATAAGAATACAATCAATAGTTAAAGAAATAGTTTTGGTATGTATGGCATGACCTCTTTATTAGGGCTGCACAACATGGCAGTGTGTGTATCTGTAAGTCACGTTGCAGAATGTATATGCAAATGTTAGTTTCACTCTATTAGTAAACTTACTCATTTGACATTTATTGTTTTAGTGTATTTTACCATGTAAACATGTCAACCACATTTAAAGCATTCAGGCACAAGCAAGAATAGTTTTGTAACTAACAGAGACATTAATTGTACTTCATTTATACAGTTAAGACTAATTTATATGGTGTGATCTTGGATTTTATTACTACATTTCTCTATCTGAATCTCTTCGAAAAACATTGATAACTATAATAGAACAAATTAAAAAAAGTTCATGATTATTCGCTTACATAAATCACCACAATCAATCATCTCCTTGAAAATGTGTAGACGTCCGTAAAACCCTGGTCATCTTACCTCCAGGATCATGTCTCCAGGCATTAGGACATCTGCCAACTTAGCAGGACTGTCGTCTTCCAGATACTCCACAAAGATACCACGCAGATTCCCCCCACAAATCTGAATACCCAGCTCCACCTGAGTCTTCCTTACAGATACAAAACGCGGCTCTGGAATCTTTTTATTGCCCTCTGATGGCATTCTAGAACCAGTTGAAATATACGAGAGTTAAAATATACAATTTTGACATAATGACCTACCAGGTTTTAACATTTTAGTGTGGGTTTCATCTGCCATTTTATGCTTGCACTGCAAAATACTGTACCTGATGAAGCTGTGTGGACTTGTGGTGGGCGTGGTCTGTTTGGATGATGGCGTGAGGGTTCCTTCATCTTGCTCACTAAGTGTGTCGATGGTCGAGTGGTTATCTGGTGTTGTAGTGCCGCTGCCCTGAGGAGTGGATTGGCTGCTCACTGGCTCCATCCGAGAACTACGGCCAAAGGTTATGAATTAAACCCTTGTCCACATGCTACTATAATAAAGTCAGCTTCATAACATATACCTTGAGCGGGAGTGGTTGCCCAGCTGGTACATGTGTGGATTGTACTGTGCCATAATTGTGATTGTGTCACACTGCTGTCCTATGACCAGACGAGCCTGCTGCTCAGTAGCATTACGCAGGTTTATTCCATTATACTAAAACAGATTTCAGACAAAAGGATCACTCAACAACCAACACAATTACATCACTGGAGATCATGGATCACGTTCATAGCATAGTAAGCATAGTACTGACCTCGAGTAGCTGGTCTCCATACTCCAGGCCGGCCTGATGAGCAATGCTGCCTCCAGTCACCTTGGATACAAATATACCGCCATTCTCACCACTGACGATGGAGATGCCCAGAGGTTCAGCGCCTTTATGCACGATCACATTCCTTGGCTCCTCCAGGTATGGCCTTTCACAGCACAGACATTACATAAGTGTCACAATCAGCTATGAGCTCTTGCCTCATACAGTGAATTAGAACAGTGAATACCGACCCCAGTCGTGCCACGTATATTATATTCCCACCAAGCTCAAGGGGTAACCTTGCACTGTAAGGTGATGTATTATCATTAATTTGTTAAATATTAAGTTGTGTCGGAGTGACTGGAGTTGGGAAACGCTGTCCCACAAAAGGCATTCACGATTGCCTGCCTCAATATCTTTATCAAAGCGCATTAACCCAACAACATATGCAGCACTACAGTTATGAAGATATATAGCACCAACCAAGAATTAAATCAAGAGGGACATAAACAAAAAAATCCAGTAAACTGGGGTCTGTCAACTCAAAAAGACCTGCAATAGGACCCATGCAAAATAGGCATAAATTTAAAGCAATTAATTGAGGAGGATAGGGCAGCAGTCACAAAAGTCTTCAGGAAAAAGGACCAGCAAAATCTACTTTTTGATTTATGTTCAATGTACAAATGTCAGTAATATGAACCTTGTGTTCCTTGTACTTATATGGGATTATCTTTAGTATATGAATTTAAAAAAGCTTCAAACTCTTCTGAATTTGAAGTGAGGGACTTCCAGAGTGCCCGTAATGCAGAATGCACGTCTCTATTGCAAAGAAGCAGGTCAATCAAGCATTCCCTGTGCATGACTGACAAGAAACAAACCTCAGGCTCCTGAGAGAGGAGAACCTAGGCCTAGCAGCCAGAGGGATTCTCAGAAATGATCTGTTACGGTACAGAGATCTGAAAGATTCACAGGAAGCAAAGAACAGAGGCAGAAGAGACACTGTGTGAAAATCTCTAAAGAAGCAGACTGAAGGAAGGTCATTTTAAACAAAGAAAGACAGACAGACAGACACAGATGTTAAAAACTGGTCACAATGGCTGAAATAATGATCTCCTTTAAACATAACCTTAGGAACAGAAAAAAAAGAAAAAGGTATTACAACACACATTCTGATGTGGCTCCTGAGTGAGCTGTTGCTGGGCGAGTTCTTGCGTACGCTGAACAGAGCGCTGGACAAATATTAGACATACTAAAGCGAGTTGTTGCTGGGCAACCATGCAGTAGGATTGATGGGAGGTCTGTACCTGTCTTTCTTGTGGTCTCCTGTGGGTACAGGGCTGACAGAGATCCGTGTGGAGATTGAGTTCTGGGACTGACTGGAAACAAACGAGGACGTCTCAAGATTGAGTGGGGACATGGGTGGTGTGATAAGACTGGGACTGCTGCACTCGGAATGTGACACAAACACTAAAACACACACAATTAACATAATTCGCATATTACCATTTAAAAACTTGGTCTGAAAACAATTATGTATTGAAAGCGATTGATCATCTGAATTTTGTATAATATGACTAAAAAATTAAGATATGAAGAAATCAATACCTCTGTCAGAACCCAGCATTGAGCGAGGATACCGGGGTGTGGGAGGTATTTTTATCCTTTCTGCGCGATACTGTACACTACAGGATGAACCTGCAAAACAGAGCGAGTGAGCCTTCAGATGAGAATAAACTCTTTCCGAAGACTTCTCAGATAGCGAAAGATAAGCAGACGGCGGCAATGTGAACACTGACCAAGCCTGGCACTAGACGGGAGCGAATTTGTGCCATGTGAGGTTTGGCTGCTACGCGAAGACTCAGAGTACTCAGCAGAACGCTTTTGGCTAAGGTCCAGACTCAGACGCCCTTGATGCTGGGGACTAAAACACAGACACAGAAAGAGCATGAAAAGGAGAGAACGTAGGCATACAGAAAACAGAGGAACAGTTAAAGACACAACCTCTAAAAGGGTTTTAATACAATAATTTTTTTTTATTTTATAATTGTCACAGTTTTTAAATGCACATAACAGCTACTGTCTTTAAATAATACAAATTATTTCTACTGATTTTAGTGGCGTCGATGGCTCTGCTAGGATTAAGGGTAAGAAAATATGCATTCACATTTATGAGATTATCTTTGCTGCCTCCACACATCGCTAAGAAATATATAATACAAGCTTGGGGTGGCCACAAACCTACCCTAATAACGGATGTCTGACTTGCCTGCTTTCTCAACTAAACCGATTCTAAAGGAAATTGTCCACAAGGGGGAGCCAATAACACTGACGTGTTAGTCTGTACTCCTATAAACATTCATTCATTCATTCATCCATCCATTCATTCATCTTCTTACCCGAGTGGCGGGGGTGCACCCTGGACGGGTCGCCAGTCCATCTCAGGGCAACCCATAGATAATCACTCACACACACATTCACTCCTATGGACAATTTAGAATCACCAATTGAGCTAATCTAAACCAGAGTACCCGGAAGAAGCCCACGCAAGCGCGGGGAGAACATACAAACTCTGCACAGAAAGATCTCTGGGCCAGGAATCGAACCATGGACCTTGTTGTTGTGAGGCGACCGTGCTATCCATTACGTCACCATGCCCCCATGTTTTAGATTATGGCAAATATATCCTAACAATTAATCTAACATCAGGCACTATTAAGATTTTATTAAAACACAGCAGGACTACAACACAGCTTGTTTAACAAAATTTACTTCCTGTTGCAGGGTTTTAATTAAAATTCGGAGTGTGTAACCTTGACAGTACCTGGGGTGCTGATGGCAGAGCTGGTTGATGACAGGGGGACAGTTGCTGGTGTGCACTCTGTGACTGCGGACAGTGTAAACAGGGTTCCTCATAACAGCTGTCACAGCTGTGCATGGGGACAAGCCTCGATGCACAGAGTCTGGAATCAAGACCAAAAACATATTTTAATAAGGAAAACAAGTTCATTGTGTCCTCTTATTATTTCTACCTGAGGTTCTAGACAAAATGTCAGGATCTACTGTAGGGCTTGTATTTATATTTAAGGTATCAGACTGATGCATTTAAAATCAGTGCACTTATCAATTTTCTGAGTTCATCTAAGCATGTAATGGTTGTTGCTCATGAGAAGCGAACTCATCACCAGACTTAACTACTAAGCTACCTTCTTCCCAAAATACTATGGCGGATCAAAAATCATCTTATTCCTCAGAATATAATATAGACCAACCAAATTCTGAATGGACTTACTGGGTGGCAGGGTTCCATTATAGTGTGTGGGAACAAACCCCACGCTGTGTCTGTATGAGCGGTTAGGAGATGAGCGCAACACGTCCCTCTGGTCTAAACTGTCTCCGTCATTAGAATAGCTCTGTTCATGCCAGAAACCGGAATTATAATCAGCAGATCAGAAGTACACCCAAAGCCCCCAACACACACATCAATTCTAAACTATTATTATATGTTAATAAAGCTTACCTGAAAGCTCTGTAGGGCTATTGTTTGAGGTGTCATTCTGCGCCTGAGAGCTGGGGCTGATTTGGGACGCGGCCGCTTAACCTCAGGCTCATCCAGTCGTGTGCGCCCAATGTCCTCTTCGCATGACTTCCTAGAGCTGAGCACCCTGCCTTCATGTGCAACCTCTGGGAAGCACAAATTCCCATTACACTCATCCTGTTGGCTCTCAGTGATGGTGGAGTCTGAGGCCGAGCTTCCTTGGTGCTTCGGCTTAAACTTGAAAGAATCACTGCGTGTAGGTGGGGTTGGGGGTGTGGTCAGACTGTCCGTTTTAGAAGGTTGTGGTGAATGGCTAGTGAGATACTCCATTTTGGATGGTGTTTCTGGCCTCTTGAAAGTGTCTGCATCAAAAATCGTCTTTCTTTGCTTGGGTGACTTGTAGATGGACAGCTGGGCTAGGCTTTCTGCTGTCATGGGAACTCCAACCACCATCTTGGGCCAGGTGCCACCACTATGCTTGGTGTCAGGCACTGGCTCTAAGCTGGTGCACTCAGGCCCGGCGGACTCAGGACGATTGTAGCAAACCTCCTGGAAAGCACTGGGACCGTAGCGAGCACAGAGAGCACTAGGGTGCAGAGCAGAGGGAGAAAACGGTTTTCTCTCCTCAGAATCCGCCCTCTGCTTTCTCCGTTCTCCACCACCTTCACCAGTGTAAATATCTGTCTGGGTGGAACTGTTGTGTTTGAGATTGCGGTTGTTACGAGAGTGGACCTCTGACATATGGATCCTGCCATTGCACTTCTCTGCCTCTCTCAAGCTCTCAAAGATGTTATGACCGGATGTGCTCTGGGGATAGAACTGGTCACAAAAGGATGATATTATTATAGACATTCTTAGATGTCACACTTTAAAAATGGATATTCTGCAGAAACACCATGAACCCTGGCTGAAAATATAAAAGCTTATAGTATCCATTACAAACTTTCCAAAACAGTAAAAAAAAGTCTCTCTTTCTATTCTCTACACTGCACACTGAAATACACTTACCTTCATGAGGGAAAGGCTGAGAGAGTCCCTGCAGCCCCTCAGCAGACCCTCACACTCGGTTACAGATTTGTTATCCAGAGCAATTCCATTTATCTGGAAAAGTATATAGGTCAGCATTAATGAAATAAAAGCATCAGCAAACTCCTCTGGGGGGGAAGAGACAGGTACAGACTGTTCCTTGCATTCGGGCATGAATTTTAACTTTTACTTAGCAAAATTTAAATGGTGTATAAATGATGTGTAAACAAAACATAGATAAAGTGCCGTAAAAACATTATTCATTATTATTATTCCTAGATTTATGCAAATTCATCTAGAAAGCTATAGTAAATATGCAATGATAAAATTTAATATGCAAAGCAGCCTAATGTTTAATGTTTCTTATAGAAAATTGACAAGAAACATTGATGAAATTTACAAAAAGTTTCAGAATTTTTTTTTTTACTTCCTTGTCACAATTATCCCTCAGCTTATAACTAGTTAAATAACGATTTTGCTGTCAGAATGAGAAAAAGTATACGACTTGTTAATCGTCATCACAATACAACAACTTTGAAAATAAACAAGTATTTTATAAACTCAATAAACACAAACAAATAATTTTGATCATATAACTCAGGCTAAATGCAGGCTTACAGCAATGAGGCGATCTCCGATGTTAAGGGACCCCTCTCGTGCAGCTGGACTGCCTGTTGCTAAAGCTGCCACATATATTCCATTCTCCAGGACAATTCCACTGTCTGAAACAAACATCCAAATGGTACAGTTATTAAAGAGAATAGAAACCTTCACCATAGCTTGATTAATCAAACTATTTTAATACAGAAAACCGAGTGGTACCTTTGTGTCCAATGAGATTAATGTGTATAGGGGTAACTAATCTTCCCCCTAAGGACTTTCTTCTGCGCACCACCATATTGATCACATCTCCTCCGTTTAACACTGCTTTGATGACCTGCTTTCGGTCTTTGTTAGTTAAGTCCATGTCATTTATCTTTAGCAGCCAGTCATTTACTCTGGAAGAGAAACTGGTTAAGCTTAAATAAATTATTATTGAAATAAAATAAAAAAAAGGGATTTATCAAGTGAATATACCTTAATCGTCCATCTGCAATACTTCCTTTGTCTACCCTGGTAACAAAAATCCCACATTCTCCTGGTAAATATGGATCATTCACCCCTTCTGCGATATCAAACCCTAGTGCCTTCAAGTCCATGTCGTCCTGCTCAGAGAACAACAGATTATATTAGTCTTGTTCAACATTAAAGTTTAGAGACAAAACTGACTATAATAGAGAACTGTAGGTTTATTTGGTGTTTTTGCCAATCAACTCCCAGAATTCCCAGGATCGGGTATATTGCCAAACATCCATACTAATTTTACATTTTTTTTTTTTTTTATAAATTTTTAAATAATTCTTTAGGCTGGATGTTGAGGAAATGGTAAAAGCCTTTTATAAAATTGTGCACCAATTTAGATAATTGTTATATGTACATTAGCTAAATCATATTTTTAATTCTTCATTCATTTATCTTCTAAACTGCGTATTCCATAATTTGGGATTACTGGGGTCTGCTGTAGCCTATCCAGCACTCATAGGTAAAAGGAAGGAGTACAGGTAGCCAGTCCATCGCAAAGCCTCACATAGACGCACACATGGTTAAGTACTTTGTTGTAAATTTGGAGTGTTATTTTGTCAGTAATTCAATTTTTAAAAAAATCTTTTGCCCGCTCCCGTTAGTGGTCGCATTATGGATCACCGTGAACCACACATTCGATTCTTACGCTGGATGCCCTTCCTTAGAAACTCACTCTGTCCTTCTCAAACTCCACCACTTCTGTCTCCCATTCTAAAGAGTCTGTATCTATGGCTGAATCATGCGAGCTGTGTGCCAGCAGAGGGTAGAACGGCGTCTCCTTCTCTTGCTGACACTCCATCTTCTCCCTACATCATCACACAAGACCACATTGTTAAAAGGTTAAAAAATATGAAGCTGTAGGGGGAATACTAGTAAACTGTCAAGATATTTAGGCTAGAGTAATAACAAAGCCTGAAGGGTATTAACTGACTGGGAACTTGAATAACTGCATTACAAAAACCAGCCACAAGAGTGCGCTTGAGACAACAGCAGTAAATAAAGAGACGTGACCTACTTAACAGAGGAAAAGATGTATATCAAAAGAGCTTACTTTAATTCTTTTAATTCTCTGACAGCATCGTTTTTCTGTTTCCTCATGTCATCAAGGTTTCGCAAAGCATCAGCCAGGTCACTTACAGCACGGTCCCTTTCCCGGCGCAAATTATCACACAGAGTTCTGCCAGAAAGAAAAAAATAATGCTGCAATTATTCTAGGACCATGCAATCTGATGTAAAACATTTGTGATTATTATTATTCCCATTGACCAACTAACTGTGTACATGAAATACATGTATATGTACCGGATGCTTTCTCTCTCTGCCACAATCTTGTCTCTCTCCTGGAAGGCCCAGTCCCTGCGGCACTTCGCCACCTCAGCCTCCTGAACAGCCTCCTTTAGTTCCTGAGACATGGCCTCACATTGCTTTCTCAACACATCAATCTCTTTATTAGCACGCTCCATGTCCAAAGTGGCGCTATCTTGCTTCTATTAACACAAAACAAATTTAGCTGCTAGGTACAAAAGCTTAAAGATTCTACAAATACAAAATACACACACCAAAAAAGTGACAATTGTAATATAATTGATTCATTCATTCATTTATCTTCTTATTCCTATTCCAGCACACATAGGGCAAGAGGCAGATTGGAAAGTTCGCCACTCCATCGCAGGGCACACATAGACAAACAACCACTCACACAAACATTCACTCCTATGGACAATTTTGGATTCACCAATCAACCTAATCTACATGTTTTTAGATTGTGGGAGGAAACTGGAGAACCTGGAGGAAACCCACACAAACACACAGAAACATGCAAACTTCACACAGAAAGATCCCCGGCCCGGGAACCGAACTCCGGACATTCTTGTTGTTAGGCAACCGTGCCAACTACTATGCCACCGCACCAAAATAATGTAGAAGTTATTTATTGTATTTTCCCCCTAAATATTATACGTATAAAAGGTAACCACTTATTCGCCAATTCTTGGTCACTGGAGTCTACTGGAGCCTATCTGAACCTGGGTCTTCTTGCTCTAATGCAAGTCATTGTGTTGCACTTAATATAATTTCTCCAAATTTTTGCAAATATAGCTTACAAAAGCAAAACTCAAATGATGGGCAGCGGCTGGTACAAAAATAAGAGCAAAAAAAAAAAATGGAACTTGAATAATCTTTTGTTGTAGAAACTTAATAGGCAATTATAATCAAGTCCTATCTATACCTGTCTAGCCTGGTAGTACTCCCGCAGAAGCTGATCTCTTTGTATAATGGCTTCAGTTCTTTCTTTCCTAGCCACATCTCGCTCCTCCCGCACTGTTTCGATATCTTTGCAGGCCTGACTCAGCTCTTTCTGAGTCTCTGCTTTGTCCTTCACTTCATGGCAGTATTTCTCCAACAGTTCATTTCGTTCACAGATAGCTCGGTCTCGATCCACCAGTGATGAATTCAGCTCCTTCAAAGTACAGTATTATCAGCAAAAGCAACATATCGTGATCCATTATTAATCTGACCAAAAAAGGTGTCGAATTTACAGGTGACTGGAGGTCATGACTACAGATTATTCACACTTGAAAGCAGTTTTTTTTTTTCCTAGTAGGATTGTTACTGTTACCTGTCTGAGTGCTTCCAACTCCTCACTGGCCACCATCTTCTCAGAAGAGTTGTTTTTGAGACGGGCTTCAGCTGCTTCCAGTTCTGTCTGCAGCCGGTCCACTTCTTTGATGACCTGATCCCGTTCACTCATGATCAATCTGTACTCGTTAAACACAGAGTCGCGTTCCTCTTTGTACTTCTCAGCATCCTTCACCGCCTTCAGCTGGAAGTTCTTGTACCGTGTCATCTCTGACTGCAGCCGCTCCATCTCTCTTTGCAGCTCTTTATTCTGAGCCGAAGCTTTACTCAACTCCTGCTGCACTGAATCAAACCTGACAAACAATCATTTCTTTCCTGTTAGCAATGTTTATCAATATTTTATTTATACATCATAAAACCACAAAAACAACATACATATTTTTAATATTTAGGAAGTACATACTAACGCGGATATAGTGCGTACAGAAAGTAGTGATTTTAGACAAAAATTTTGTTTTGGCCATTCAGATATTTTTCTTTCTGCACAAACTAACTAATATTTGACGTTGACTTACTACTTTCTTGTTAAAATACACAAAATAACTACGAACAGTAAAATGGAAAAAGTCAGCCAAGAACTGTTTCTCAATAAAACGATAAGGTGCAATTTTCAATAATCCAGTGTCAGTCAGTAAGACCTCGAAAAAAATTTTATGTGGTACAAGATGCTGAAAAAAAATCTGAAATCAGAAAAATAAATAAAAGAAAGAAAGAGATTTCCTTTAGACTGATGTCTGATGAGGAAGAAAACTAGCAGGTTTATGTAGTACAAGGTTTATGTGCTCAATAATCTGTCAAATACCCTCTAAATCACTGCTTAATGTGTCTTATAACCCAGTGCGTGTTATATATGAATGTGTGTGAAAATATACAGTATATGTGGTGCCTTATAGTCTAGAAAATACGGTAGTGCATTGAATATGAAGACATTAGTTCTCCATCTACCTCTCTCAGAACAGGTTATTGGACATAATATTTATTCATTGCTTCAGTGCGCAGTTCCGACTGTCCCAGCTCCTATGAGCCTGCCTGTGTTAATCTGTTTAAACAGTTGCCTTTGAAAGGGATGGGGTGTGTCTGAGCCTTGAGTTGAAAAGCATCCCCAGCTAAAACAAATAAGCAGACGTTGGACACTCCATACTACTGTACTTCCCAAATACTCCAATCACTAACAATGTCACAATATAAGATAAAAAAAATACTCAATGCATGATCGGATATAAATCAGAATATTGATAATATTGATTTATGAGATTATTGGTGTATGCTGCTACATGCTCTTATCAGGGCCGCCTGGGTTGGGTGATGTTTTACTTCATCGATTGTCTTATTGTCTGGAGCCCAGACAATTTAATGCTACTTAATATAATGCTCAGTTTCATCTGGACCTCAGAGTGGTTAATCTAGTCCTCAGAGTGTTTAATTCATATAATTCAATAATTTATATATATGATTAACTCAATAATGAACATATATACATATAGCATCTTACCTCCGGATAGAGGCCGAGTATTGCTGTTGGTAGTGCATGGCTGTATCCCTCTGCTTCATCAACGTGTCAGTCTGTTTCTGTAGCCGCCTGTTCTCCTCGTCCACCTGATCCATTCGACTAAGATCAGTATTGTGATTGGCTACCTTTTCGCTGTATCTCTTGCTTAGGTTGTCATACTCTTTCTTCAAGCCCTCAAGCTTATCCATTGCAGTGTCATAGAGTTTTAAAACCTCAGAGGACCCATTTTCCCTGATAACCTATACAGGTAAACACAAGAAACCAATCCTTTATTTATATACTAGAGCAAAACCTGTTTGTTAAAAGTACATTACTTAATGCAAACACCAGATGGCGATCATGCACTGAAAAACAGCACAGTAACTCTCCTCCAGTTGTATACAAAATAGTTCAAAATTTTACATCTAATTAAATTAGTTTTTAAATAAATACAATGTATTTTATAGTTTATGTAAGTCAATGTAATAATAACATTTTCCACATTTCCCAGGAGGGCAGCTTTAAAGTTGTATAGTTTAGAGACTGTGGTAGTGGTACTGAGGAAGAGAAGGGAGGCTGAACTGAATATCTCTTCGAAAGTGATCAGGCTAAAAAGAATTTGGAAGAAGCACATCAGAGAGACAGCTCATGCTGGCAGACATGCATAAAATCAACAATGACATGAAGTTAGTGACTGGTGTGAGTGAAGGGGATGCAGAGGATAAAGTGGAGGCAGATGATTTGCTGTGGTGACCTTTGAGGGAACAGCCAAAAAGAAGTCCAAACGCATAATAAAAGCTGCAATGTCCTTCTCCGAGTCTGGTTCTTACAATAATAAGGGGCAATGAATATGTTAATCATCATTTTCTTCTGTCAAACAATCTATATCTTCAACTACGGCTGTGTGGAAATTTGGTTGATTTTTTTTTTTATACTATAGTGGAACTCATATTTTAGCATCTGGTATCATTAAACGGAACCCAGAAGCAAGCATAGCTAATTTTTTATATACAATTCCAACAGAGTGTGAAAAATATACCAGTAAAGCAGTCGAACATGAGGAGAAAAAAAATGCAAGCAGCTATGACAGGAAATCAAGAAAATGTCTTGCAGAGAGACGATTACATAGTAACATCATCAAGATCAACAGCATAAGACTGGCAGCTGAGATCTTTAAGGCTGATCCTGAATGAAATAAGGGATCAAAAAAAAACCACCCTGGTGTATTTCAGAAATGCTCACATGCCATTTGGCCAAACATGTACTGCTTACAAGAGACGACGTTGTGACAAAATAATAGCATTACATATCTGTCTTCAAGGCTTTCTAAAAATGTTATTGTACAGATCAGTATTCTGAAAAACATGACAGAAAATTTGTAGCTGAGACTCAAAAAAAAGCGGGATTATTTCATGCAAAATGATTAAATTAGAAATAAAGGAACAGGAAATGAACTAAACTAGGGACACTTGGGGAAACATTTAATCTTCATACTTTGTAAACTGTCCATAGTTTGACACATACCTGCTGTTGCTGGATTCTCATATCAGCCACCTCTTTCTGATCCTCAGAGTGCAGTCTCTTTAGCTCCTCACAGCTCTGTTTCAGATGGTTGTGCTCCCTCACCAGCTGAGCATTATCTCTTCTCATCACCTCCATCTCCTCCTTGAGTTGAGACTGATCGCTCAGTAGACGACTGTGCAGCATGCTGAAACATAATTTATGAATCCTGATGAAAACTGCCCACAAACACAATAAGCATTTAAACAGGGCGATCTAATGTACGTACACATACAATTCAAACCTTTTCCATTGAATAGGAAGACAATGATTGCACTATGATGCCCAAGCATAAGATTAAAGTTTACAGCATGACAAGTTTCTGCACTGTCGTTTACCTGTGGCTTAAGTATTTTTTACTATTTATTTAGTCAGAAATACATGTAACCACCAAATTTATATACAGCCCAATCTGGCATCCACAACCTTTAAGCAATGCAGCCAAATAGGTGAAATTTTTTTATATCTTAACATTATATAACCAGGTACGAGTATAAACTGAAAATGTCAAGGAAATGATTCCTCCATAGATTCAATCCGTCGGTGCACATGGGCTACATATGAACACATAACACCCGGCTGCATGATGCCTGAAAATACAGTAGCTGTAGCTATACTAAAAAAGCTACAAACCCTTCAACTAACGCTACATGAAAAAGTTAAGAGAAAAACAAAATAATTCAGACACATATTGTGTCTTCAGGGATACAAAAAAATGTGTATTTGCACGTTTGGGTACAAACATGCTAATAGTGGGAGCATGCATGCAAACTTTGTAGAAAAACCTTAACACAGCCATTTGAAGCAGTAGAAAATACTAGACAGGACTTACTGGTAGAAGTCGGCTTCCTTCACTGCCTCCTCACACCGCTTAAGGGTCTTGGTATGCTGGTTTTGCAGAGCCTGTAGATCTGCCATGGCCTTCATGCACTGGATTTTGAGCCGTTCGTAGTCGTGACTGGCTTTGGAATTTGGCCTTTCAAATGCAAGAGAAATAAATCAGTGTCGTCTCAGTTTGAGCAAGGATGTTTAGAGATAAAGGATGAACTTTGTAATAAAAAGCCAATTTATGAAATCACTGAGAAATGATGTACATATTTATAGCTATTAAAACAATGACTTGTGTTACATACTCAATAATATGCTGCAAAAATGTACATTTTGTTACTTCAAAGTCTTACATGAACATAAGCAAGAGACAAAATGACAGGCACCAAACAAAGCCAAAGCCTAAGCTACTAAACTGTCGGCTAAGATGACTAAAATAATTAATTTCTCCGAATAATCCTACCATGTGTATGTTAAGCATGGGCAAAACATACCGTCCTACTATTGTTATGCAGATGACACCCTTTTCTGTCTTTTCTGTTTCTGCCTCATTCACCACAGCTTCTGCACGGATCTTAATTTGGCTGACTGATGTATCATTGCAGATGGCAGTTAACACTTAACCATAGCACATCAGAACTGCTTTTTCTCCTACAGCTGAATTGTTCACATGATGGGATTTTGCAATGACCATTGACAACACACTGATCTTCCCCACTCAAAACCTTGGGTTAATTACTAACAAACAATTGTCCCTTTCCTTACAGGTTGCTAAATGGACATGATCCTGCTTGTTTATCATCCACATCATTCTCAGGATTTCTCTATTCTGGTCACTCCCATTGCTTGTGAGGTTTCTTTTCATTTCTAGACTGGGCTACTTTAACTTGTTTCTTCAATACCTAGCATTTGACAATAATTCAACAATTATGCTCTTTTCAACAGTTGTTGTTGCACTTTTTTATAATCTTAAATTACCATTATTAAGCTGTTCAATATTAAGACTTATTATTATTATCATTATTTTATTAACAGTATCTGTTAATTGATGCAAATATAAAAAATTTAAAAAAAATCTTAATTTCATTTCATTTTCTATACTGGTCATCCTATGCACTAGGACTAGGACAGATACTATAGCAGGAAAGTAAAGGCACAAGGCAAGGAAGATTCTGGACAGGGTAACAACCTATAGTGTGTGCTCATACATGCACCTCAAAAAAATGTATCTAAAAATTAAAATGTAAGAAAAAGATAGACAAAACAAACGTGATGTGGCAACTGTTTGTAAGAGATCGGGAAAGTGCTTGTCCAGGAACAACAAAATTGCTCTCTACAAGCCCAAAAGACAAATTATGCGCCAAAAGTGACTTTCCCATAACAGTCTAAAGAAAATTGGACCTCTTAGATCCTATTGAGATGCACCTGCAGTCGTCGAAGGTAGTGCCAGGAGAGGCAAGAGCAAGCCGCTTGCGAAGGTCATCTCTTTCCCTGGTCACCTGTCTTAGCTGGAAGAGGATGGCATCTCCGTTCTCGCTGGCAGGGCGGTTGTCATTGAGTGCAGGAGGAGGTGAGGAAGCTTTAGAACCTGCAACATTGAGCACGTCACCGAAGCAAAGGCATCCTGTCTAAGCAAAAAAACTAGGGTACGCACAGCAAACCACACCCCTGGGAACCTCAACATAGCACAGTCACTCGGTTTATGAGAAATTGATAAATAAATGTAGTGAGTTCTGAGCAGAGGCATAGCATAACTCATTGCTAATATTTATAAGACCAAAAACAATTATTAAAATATTCTTAATTTTTAAAATGGTAAAAAGAAAAAAAAACTCCTATCTCTTCTCCAAGTTAGAAAAGCCGTATAAACTATTGGACTTCTTCCAGGAACCAAATACACTAACAATGAAATAGTTTTTAAGAGAAGCATAAGAAATACAATTTTAATTTTAATCATTTTAATTGACTTTTAGAGGCAAAATAGATTTTAAACACTCCGATAAGTCCCCTAAATGAAAGAGCAGACATTCTGTACACTGTATGTAATCATGACCTTAAAAGATAAAACTCAAAGCAACTATTTATTGAAGTATTTGAGATTCCTCATTCTAATTTAGAGATATGATAATGACAGAGGACAAAAGACATCTTTTTGATAAAGGACAATTTTAATCTGCTTACTGGAAGCTTTAACATTTTTTGCTCACTTCATTTTGGTTTTATTGAAATTTCCCACAGGATATTTCTCTTACACAAGTAACCATACTAGCTAGGTGTGTCCTCTTTTCAGGACTGCTCTAAAAGGTTTTTTGTGAAGCCTGAAAGAAAGGCACAGAAGAGTTTTTTTCAGATAGACAGAACAGCAAGAGATTAATGTCAAATTCTCTGACAAAACTTGTGAAACCTTGTAAGGTTTGTGCTGACTCACTGAGCCAGGCGCATCAACAAGGTTGCCTCTGACGGTGCTCTTCTTCCTAACACATTGAAGCTTGGCTGCGACAGCGCTCTTTGCCACGTTTTACATTGGCAGGAAGAAAATGGTGATTTACATATGCAGGCACACACACACACATACACAAGGTGCCAAGGCGTATTTGCAAATGTTGACTAGGCTTCTGACATACCGACACTGCTGAGGGATGAACTGCTTTCAGAGTCTGATGGCATAGTGGACAGCACACTGTAGGTAGACCCTGTACAGAATAAAAATATAGGCAACATTGTTAGGAGCTGACACTTTAGTGTCAAACTTGCATAAGTAAAGTAAAGTAAATGTGCACGTTTTTACAAACAAATTAAATTCTGATACATTAGGTAACAACAGAGTTGAAATATTAATATTAATAATAATATATATTAATATATAAACTGTTTAATCTTAAACATGTACAATTATATGTAATAATACCAAAAAGTCAGATTATCAAAACACTGATATGAAAAAATATTATTGTGATTGTCAGCTCTATCAATATTTTTACATGGATTATTGTAATTTGTTGAAGGGTGGCGCGGTGGCGTAGTGGATAGCCCGGTCGCCTCACAACAGTGTTTGCATGTTCTCCCTGGAATCATCATCATCATAGTCATCATAGTAAAACAAAAACAGAACAGTTACTTCTCTAAGCAGAGATTTTTTGCATGCTTCATTTACAATTTATTTTCTCACACAGGTTCACATTTTATAACTAAATAAAGTACGCTGTTTTGAAATAGAAATATTACAAATACAAGCATGTGTTTTGTTTAATGCTGATGTATTATTTTTGCAGTGCAATGCAATACTTGGGGAGGGGCAGTTCTTTTTACAAGTGGATATCTGCCAATAAATAGACAGAAGGCTATACGAATACATTTGCTATGCAACACTGATTATTTCTATGCATCTCTTCCAGCAGCAGCGTGAATAAAGCTGTACTTTGGCTGAATCCATGCAAGTGGGTCAAATGCAGTAATTTGAGAAACAAATTTATAGAGCTACGGCAATAAAAATGTAAAAATTACACAGTCTGAAGCACAATTTATTTTTATTTTGAACCTCAGCAAACCTTGACCGACTGCTTTTGCTATTCTAGGATGTTTATATTATTCTGCATTTGGCATTTGAAAAGAAAACAAACAAAAGAAAGAGATTAAAAGCTTTAAGCTTATCGCAAGCCTTTCACAGTTCAGGACTCGATCTCCTCCCACTGTTTGTGAAGGATGGTGGCATGATCACGTCTCATTATCAGTTTTCCTGTACTTCACACAGAGAGACTGCAGCAGAGTCGAGCTTTTCTCATCTGCTTACACACTCACAGCCTCAGGAGACATCAGCACTCTGCAGTCACACCGGATGATGAGACAGAAGTTCACAGATGTGCAAATCAAGCTTTAGCCTTAGGAGAATACTTCAGAGGTTGTGGAAAGGGGTTTAAGAAGGGAGGGTTTTAAAGAGTTTCTGACTATTTGTTTCTCAATGTGGAGCCTTGTAATTATTATTTAGGCCTACTTAAAAGATGTTTATTACACATTTATTTAGGTATTAAAAACAGGTGTTAATCCAACAAGAAGTACAACATACTTGAATAAATGCTGTCTTAAAATCAATACATTACAGAAAAAGGTTAAGCTTCCGGTATGCAAAAACTTCAGATATTTCCAATGCTTCTTAAAAAGTCTTTCACCAAGTGATCCTTTCCTTTACAGTAATCTATAGGGCTGTGCATTGAAAAGAGCTTTAGATATATGATATGATATGATATGGATCCTGATATATTGCAATACAATGCACATTCATCGCAATTGCAAAGCCGGAGGAGCCCTCAATTTGTATTGTGTCTTCTGCTCCTAAGACATTCGCTGCATGTAGCAACTACAGAGGTGGAGGAGCCAGGTTTTTGACATGTACAGTGAGTTTTAACTAAATATTAAAGTAAATAAAAATTGTTTGACATAAAACAGTTAAAATTAAACGAGTGGATAACGGTTTAGGAGTGCCCCCGTGGACTAATGAAAAAGCCTTCAAAGCTGAGGATTGTAGGTTATTGGGTCGGCCCGGTGGCGTAGTGGTTAGCACAGTCACCTCACAACAAGAAGAGCTTGCATGTTCTCTCACGCTTGCGTGGTTTTCCTCCGGGTACTCCGGTTTCCTGTCACATGCAAATTAGGTGGATTGGTGATTCTGAATTGTCCATAGGAATGACTGTGTGAATGTTTGTTTGTCTATTTTTGCCCTGCAATGGACTGGCGACCTGTCTAGGGTGTACCCCTGCTTCTCGCACTATTTGCACTGGAATAGACACCAACAGACACCCGTGAGCCCAAATTAGGGAATAAGCGGGTAAGAAGATAAATGAATAAATTATAACGGTTCGAATATCGATACACTACTGTGCGTGCGTGTGTGTGTGTGTATATATACAGTATATGTGCGAGTGTGAGAGAGAGAGAGAATGACATCTATGTACTGATGAAGCTTTTACCTCAAAGCTCACAAAATCAATGGTAATTGGAGCCAGTCAGACACTTTCAGTGGATTTATTTAAAAAAGGAACTGACATCAACATTTTTGCCAAATCTTGTCTACTTATTTCTGCCAAACTGACTGATTTCAGCCTTCAGCCTAATGCTTTTCTGGCCTTAAATCATTGAGCTTATTGAATACAACACAGCGTCACATGAAACCCAATTATAATTCTATGTTACAACAATATATTTTGGCTAAAACACTAAATGAATTTCTTGTCCCTTAAAAATATTTCTAATTTATACAATTATATAATTGACCAATGGTCTGACAGCAGTGCAATGCATAACATCATGCAGATATGGGCCATCGGCATTTATATTGATTAAAATGAAATGAGATGTTTAATAGAGCAACAATAACCAATTCCAATCAGCCCATTTATGCAATTACATACAGTAAATTTTTTTCTAAAATGTCAAAAAAAAAAAAAAACGGTATTAAATGTTAACATTTAATGCTTTCAACAGCTTCTAAATATTATACTAGTTACAGTTTGGCATTTGGCTCTTATCCAGAGCGACTTACATTTGGTCTCTTTTTTACAACTGAGCAATTGTAGATTAAGGGCCTTGCTCAAGGGCCCACAGTGGTTGCTTTCGGTCTTTCTGGTATTAGTCCAGCCCTTTCCAGCATTACTTAATACTGGTAAGGTTATATTATGCATAGGCAAAAATGCGAGAAACATCATCTATTATTAGGTCAAGTTTGTATATGTATAATGTAAGTAAAATGTAAGTGTGTTTTAAAAAGTCTCAGAAATAATAACACTTTCATGCTGGTGTGTGTCTGTATGACTTGGCACAAGGATGGATCATGAGAAGAAGACAGGTTGGCAGAGTCAGTGTTATGCTCTGTGTGACGTTCTGGCAGACGTCACTGATTCATACCACCTGCCTAAATATTGTGATTGGTCAGGTACACACACCTTTAATAAAGCAACAATATTGTTCAGGAGTAGTTTTCGACATGATTGTTAAGCTATTGAGTTGGCTTGCAAATTTTCTTCAGAGATTTTGTGGAATGTGCTCTACAAAAATATCTAAGCCACAGACACCCTATCGAACAGGACATAATCTGCTACAGACCCACAACATTAGACAAGTGATTGAACTGTTATAGCCTGGCCGGTGAATACCAGCTGTATATCAGTGTATACAAAGCACATCAAAAACAAGAACAGTCTGATTGAAATGAATTGCTGTGAATTAATCAGGGTAACAATAAAGAGCGTTGTCGATTTGTATTACAAACTAAACTCATCTCAGCTACTATTTTCAGCCTAAAGTCCTGCCTGTCATCATGCCAGGCCTACAGGGACGGCGACAGAGAGTGTCTGACAAACGATTCTGTTTACCCACATCTCAGGCGCTTACATCAAACTTGTTCTGGCAGTGTTCCTTTTTTTCTGAAGAAGCCTGTGCTGTTTGATTAAATCTGGAGTTAGCCCAGCTCAAAGTCACCCACTTTTCTTTCCCAGACAGGAAAAAGACAAACTGCACAGTGCTGCAGAAGCAGAGGCACCACACGGCCCAGAAAGCTTTTGTTCTGCTCGCTTACAGTTTCCCATGAGGCCGCATGACAAGGCTGTGGCAACAAGGGCAAGATTTAAAAGAAGCCACAAATCGGGATTCAGCACTGGCCACATGACATGCTGGTATTTACAGTAAAGTGAAGGGGGCAGCACGGTGGCATAGTGGATAGCACGGTTGCCTCACAATGAGAAAGACCCAGGTTCGATTACCAGTCTGGGGATCTTTCTGTGCGGAGTCAGCATGTTCTCCTCATGCTTGCGTGGGTTTCCTCATAGAACTCCAGTTTCTTCCCACCGACCAAAAACATTAGGTTGATTGTTGAGTCTAAATTGCCTATAGAGTGGTTGTTTGTCTATGTGTCCTGCGATGGACTGACAAACTGTCCAGAGTCTACCTTAGGGTAAGAAGATGGATGAATGAATGATTGGTGAAGTGCAGGCAACATAAAGCTCTCATGTATCAGATGTCACCCATGAAGTGACAGACCCACTTTTGAGAACGTTGTGGAACAGGCACGTAATGCAGTAGTCACTGACTACAAAAGTAGATGAAATTACATCATATTACCTTTGAGCAAAAAAAAATCCCAGATGCTTCAGAATTAAAGGGATTTTTCGTTGCGAGACAAGAGAGATGGAGGACAATAAGGTAAAAGAAAAAGAATATGTAAAAAAGAAAAAAAAATCCTTTTTCAAAATTGAATGTTGAATATATTTACATTTTAGGCATGTAACGTGTCTATCGGATAGTCATGACACTAACAAAAAGGTAGTAAAGGCTTTCTGTAAAAAAAAAAAAAAACCTGACGAAGTAAACACAGACCAATGTGACAAATTACTTGTAAGAAATTGTAACAAACTCTTTAAAAAATGACAGCAAATCGTTATTGTCTAGTGTGTAATGCACTGACCTATATAGACTAAAATCCAGAGTAAATCCAGCTCGGAACATGTCCCAATCCCATCCCCCCTCTCTCTCCTACATCACTTGCTCACATGTCCGCTCAGTAAAAATGCACAAAAATATATACATGAGGGTAGGGCTTGGTTAGTACTTGGCTGGTAGACTGCCTGGGAATACCAGGTGCTGTAAGTGTTTTTTCCTTTCCAA
>JAOTRA010000032.1:6668296-6696345 GCA_026260255.1 Pseudolaguvia tuberculata
TTATTTATACACACACACACACATTTCCTTCAGTTAGCAGACGCCCTTATTAAAGCGACACACAAATAGTGCAAAAAACTAATCGACTTTGAGACAACAACTGTATTGTGTCTGGGAGGAAATTTGCCCACCAACAACACCGGTAATACCGGCATCACCTTTAGCTTATAAATGTCTGTGCTTATTTTACTTTCACTTTTGAATTAGCAACAATTGTCAACAGCAACTATCATAAACAAAAAAGGAGGGGGGGGGGGGCAAAATCAAACAATTAAAGCACAAAACTTTTATTGATAAGTAATAAATATCTGGGTAGGTGACATTACCATAGTTGTAGCTTTACATGTGTAACACTGCCGGAGCAAGAAAGTAAAATACATAAAAAGAACAATTTGGTATAAGGTCAATCTCAGATCAACACACAGAACATATTTATTAAATACACCCCATGTTGTGTCCGCCTAGTAGGGTCTAGACAAGGTTCACAAACACACTAAAATACATTCTCTTTTGTTCGGCAAATCCAGCTGTGCATTACAGCCTGATCCACACTAATAGCTGCTCTTAACCTCCAAAAAGCTACATGTGTCGGGTCAGTCAGCCGTAGGCAGATTAATGGGTCTGGTTTTTTTTCCTTCTTTTAAAAAAAAGTCTTTATTATAGGCTCTGATTATAGCCAGCTATCAGTCCGATGTCAGGTTTCAGGTCCAGGCTCCAGCACTGATGGAACTTGTCGAGGCTCTGTTTATTTCTATTTCTGCACAACCAGTATTTAAGCTTTGGCATTTCCTGTGCATTACTCCGTAATTAAGAAGCTTGGAATGGCTTGAAAATGGTAATTAAGTCTTTTTTATGGTCGTGACTCATACTAGACAATGACACCGGTCTCAACACCTTGCAAACAAAACAAGAATGTATTCCTGCTAATTTAATTTGCTGCACACACACAATCCTATCAAGAATATCAAGTCTTGGTACAGTAATAAAGAAACAATAATACAAAAAGACTAATAGCAATTTCAGAATAGTCCTACAATTACTATTCCAAAATATATTTCAACCATATGCTTTTCATTGCTTAGGTTCAGTACAGAAGGCTGTCATGCAGATTAGCAGATTGGATGCATGACAGCAACAGCAGTGAAAAGCAGAGCAACATCTACTGCATTAGGGCAGCGAGTGCTTAGAACAGGCAGCATCGATAAAATACGAGCAAAGACAAGCTGTTCTTAGAGGCAGATTTTTCCAGGACACCCTGGGCCTGGGTATCATACTGGCAGGTCACCTTGTCCAGTCAGATAGGCATTATATGTACGACTGCTCAGTTTCTGTTAGAGCATTATTAGATCACTTATTAAACATGCACTGATTCGGTCGTTTAAATATAATGGGTGAAAATAAAGGTACTTTTTTCACAGACACAATAAGGTTTGAGTGAGACGTCCACTGTTGGGTCTGTTGGGATCTGTGCTGACAGCCCCCATGGTCCATAAACAGAGTGAGCTGCTGACGATGCACTTTGAGGCAGTTCGGCTTAAAACAAAAGGTCTGTTGTCACTGTTCATCCTTGTGTTTGACTGCATGGAGGAGTTACCATTTGGCCTGCTGCGGACAAGTCACTGGGAATTTAACAATCAGTTGATTTTTGAATAGAAACAACCGCAATTCCGGCATTGCATTTGACAAAAGCAACTCCTACTTGCAATCAGGCCAGCAGTGGAGAGCTAGTCTACATATATGAAATAAATATTTTAGCTTTAGGGATAAAGATGGTTGGCAAGTTTGTATTGTTTTGTATTTTAATGCAAAACTGAGTCAGGTTGCGCTGCAGTTATAAATGCGTTATTTTCCTCCTATTTTATTATACCACATGCAGTCCTTTTAATTAGCTGAAGAAATGAAAGGGGTGGGTTAAATGAGGCAGGGTTCCTTTCCTTGAGTCTGACACCTCGGATCTAAATCAACGTGACTGTCATGTACTGTGCAGAGCAAACGCTGCAGCAATGGCGTGAAAATAGCACAGGAGCTGTAAGTTGGTCCAAACCTCATGCTAGGTTTGCTTAAAGGCCACAAGAAATAAATACTTTGCTATAAAAACATTGGCACCGTTTTAATAATTATACTGCAGATAAAACTCTGCGATGTGCAATGTCAATCTTCACCTCCTGCTTTTCTCATTGATTTACAACGACACGTTTAACAACAAACATTGCGGTACATGCAGTAAGTATGCAGCTCCTTCAGCCAGCATGAGAAAGCAGTAGGGGTCGTCGCCACATTGCCCTGCACTGACTGAACCTACCCCTCCTCCACAGCTTTCGCTCCCAGCGGGGGGGGGGGGGGGGGGGGGGGGGGGGTTGTTTGGATGTGTATGAGGAGGCATGGCAGTGAAAAGAGTTGAGGCTCAGCAGTGACGGCTTGAAAGAATGACTTCAGTGCAGGTTGCAATCACTGTAACTAATCATACATGTAAGTGAGCTTGGTATTTCACCTGTGCTGAGCCGACAAGGAAAAGTGGTTCAAGTTGGCATAACACACCTTAATGAAATATTCTCATTGCACACAAAGTAATGGAAGAAGCGCTTAAAATGTTCAGATACAAAAAAGTCCTCTGAATATTCACACTCACTGCTTTAAGTATGTACGAAGACTCTTCAAGCAGCAGTTTGACAAGATTTGACCGCTTTGGCTTAAAGCGTCTAGAGACTAATTAAGCGATAGCTTTTCTGCTCTAACAGAAGTTAGTTGGGTTTTAAGAATTCTTATATTACTATATTAGGAACCAACGTGGAAGAAACTAGAATCATTTAGCCACTGAACCTGGCGATGAATTTGATTTGGGGCTATATGCAATACTAGGGAAACTTCTTAAGCGGCTAGGTAAACAGGCATTAATTCAGCTACAGGAAAAATAAATGTGCTCCAAGAAGACTTTTCTGAATAAAAAGAGCTGTGGGACTCTAAAAGAACACAACAAGTTGAAGTGTCATGTATAACACTCGATATACGATATAAAGTGCATGGGTGGTGGATTAGGAATGTGCTTGAAGTAACAACAGTTGATGTTTGAGTGAGCTGACAGGTCTTTCTCTTTAAAGCCTTTTGGAACAGCACTCAACCCCACACTGAGTGCACACCCCTCTTTTTACTTATTGAAAACATTAATATTAAACATACTTTCTAAAAGCAACTTTCCCTATGCTTTGGTACCAAACATGCCTTTCTTATCATTATGCCCGCTTATTCCATAATTCAGAGTCACAGGGGTCTGCTAGAGTATAACCCAGTTCATTGAGGGGTACACCCTGGAGAGACACACACACACACACACACACACACACACACACACACAACTACGGGCAATTTAGAATCACCAAATCAGGCTAAAGTATAGGACTTTTGCCTTGAACATGCAAACTGCAGAAAGAACCCTGCCCTAGGTTCGAACCCAATCTGCATGCTTAGCTCCCTGCCAGCTGAGAAAAAGGAACAAAACATCAAAGTCAAACTTAAAGGTTTTGCAAACACACGTTCATGTAGACAGGCAAGAGTTTCCATGGAAACCAACAGTACCATGCATGTGCATCAAACACACTATGGCAAAGAAATTACATTATAGATTGTACACTTGCTAACTGTTCATAGTGTTGTGGAATTTCTTGTATACTAAAAAAGTAACTTTTTTTCTTGTCCAGCCTCAGGGGAAAAAAAGACCATCTGTACACACCTGCCTCTTTTTATTGCGGTTGTTTGGCTAAAAATCCTTTCAACTGAAAGTTGATCATTTGACTCTAACAGATTTCTTAAAAGAGGTGCCTGATCATCTGCACTGGTTTGATTAGTAAAGAAATCTCAGCCCTGCTTTCACCAGCGCGGTGTGGTAAGACATGGCGACCTCCATCCTGCCCTGAATGATGATGGATCCAGTAACTCTTACCGGAGTGATCAGCCGATCCTCCCCCGTTGCTGAACAGGGCAGTATACAGGGTAGGGTAGGTCTTCTCTAGTGCCACACACAGTGCCAGGAAATGGTCGCTTTCCTTGTTCATCAGCATCTTCAGCAGCTGGTCCACTTTCTCGGAGCTACTAGAGCAGTTCTGTTCCAGCTCCTGGGTGTCCCGCTCGCTCAGGCTGCCGGATTTAACGAGCAGCTCGATGAGACGCTGTGGGTCCGGGATGGACTGTATTAAGTTCTGATGGCACTGCTCTAACAACTCTTTGTGCTTCGGCTCCATTGCACTTCGCGCAGTTAGTTCCTTAGCTAGCTGGCTGGATGGCTGGCTAGCTAGCTTCTTGTTAAGGCGGTGGAGACGGCGACCTCGACTCAAACCCAACAGAACCTCCGGATAGCCAAGCAGGAACTCCCTTCCTTATGGTCACTTGTCTCTACGCGACTGTGCCATGATATACGATGGCTTAATACAGCGGTTTCTGATTACACGGAGCAAAAAGGCACACGAAGCCATATTTGTTGCCTAAGGCTGTTGACTGCACTAAACAGCGAGCGCTAAGATACATTTCCCCCTGTTCACTTACTTTTTAGCCACTTCTTTAACCCTTCCACCGTCATTCTCTGAAAAGCAACTTTCCGTCCACTTTTAAAAAAAATTTTTCGCCATTTTTTTTTTTTTAGCAAAGCGTCGACTTTAACGCGAATGAAACTACCCGAAACTGTTGGCGTTCCCTACTTAAACTGTAAGCTCCGCCATGTCTCAGCAGCTCGGAGTAGCTGCTGCCTGCTGTCAATCAACGCGACTCACAATAGCCATATAAGGTAAAGAAGGCGGGGCTTTGGTGCAGACACACCTGATTTTTCCCGGTGGGCGGGAACTTTTTATTCTGTACAATGTTTCCAACCGAATATATTTTGGCTCCTGGTGTAAATGAAGGGGTTAATAATAGTGTAATGACGTGGTTATTTTCCACAGTGAGGGATAGAGTAGTGCAATTGCTACTGACATGACCAGTGGGATGGAAAAAGAGTGAACAAATGATTGATCACTAAAATATAAACACAAAGAGACACATTTTGCACTGTATTCGCACCATCATTTTACACATGGAAAGCTTATGTATCATAGGATCAGGATGACCAACTAACAATATTCTTCTTCTTCCCCCTTTGGCTGCTCCCATTAGGGGTCACCACAGCGGATCACTATTTTCCACACTAGCCTGTCCTCTACATCTGCCTCGTTCACCCCAACTACCTGCTTGTCTTCCCTCACCACATCCATAAGCCTCTCCCTTGGTCTTCCTCTTTTGCATGACTGGTTGATTAGATAACTGCAATGTGCGTGTGTACAGCGATTGTGTATTGGCCATCTTCTTAATTATATTCAGTGGTTTAGTATCTAATTTTTAGATTAACTACTATAGTTAAATCAATTTGTTCAGTCATCAGCTTAACTGGGCCATAGTCAGGTACCAGGGTAAATATGGGAATTTTAGAAGCGAGATGGGAATACATCCTAAATGAACTACCAGCCTATTTCAGGGCAGCACACACATTCACACATATAGACACACATTAAGTTAGGGGGTGAATATGAACTAAAGGCAATGTGGTGGCGTAGTGGTTAGCACGGTCGCCTCACAGTTAAACCTAAAATCTGTAAATCAATGGGGAAAGTACATTAATACATTTTCCAAAATGGAAGAATTAAAACTAATAGCAGTTTTGTAGGATGAGGTTCTGACTGCTGAATGTTGTCATTGACTGGTCACTTTTGGTTGAAAGTCATACTATAATTAACAGACACTAATTACAGATCACATTATTGTACATACAACATCAGGGAGCAGTTATTGTGTGGGTGCAGCATACAAGCTGGAGAATGTGTCATTCTCTGCTCTGCACAATAATCCACTTTCATACGCATTTCCTTTAATACACAAACACAACTAAATGTATAATTACATATGATTATGTATGATCAGTTTAATGTAAATGATTATTGCTGTGAATAATTATTTCTGGGTACGTGTTTAATGACCATTTCTGAGCTTACTGCAGAAAAAAACTATTAATAAAGTCCACACCCTTTTCTTCTCTGAATTTCTGAGCAGTCATCACTAATCCTTTCTAGTACTTTCAACTGAAATGAACAGTAATGCTTGATAATAAAATAAATATTTGCATGTTTTACTCACTTGGTAAGTGAACATAATAAAATGTGTTACGACACACCTACCCCCACCCCCCATCAATGGGTATGTATTGACTATTGATGGAATGCATAACTGTGGTGTCCCCATTTATTTGGCATCAGCAGTTCATCCATGTAGGACAGGGACACTGCTCTCTGGTGGTAACTTTCCATAACAGGCGTTCCACCACAGTGACTGGGCCAGTCAAATTCATGTGTCCTGCATTTATTTTTGATCTTTTATGTGAGCCATAAATGAGTCAGGAAGGACACCATATATATGGCATCCTGAAAGAATCAATTTATTGATTATATTTCTATAGTAAGTCTATCCAGTTAATTTTACAGTAATACAGAAGAATTATACCCCTTTTGGTCATGTTTCCTGTCTTTGCAGCAGTCATAAATCCACTGACCTTCTTTGTCTAAAACCAACCACTTCAAAGTATCATCATCTATTTGTGGTCATTTAAATATTAATATTTGGGTTTTTGGAAAGGGTGGAGGACAACATCAAGGTTAACCTGTTTATTTTTATCTGTATATGTGTGCAACAAAAAAGGGACACTTATGTTGACACTTTGTTGCAGTGGGGCTATGCAAGTAGTGATTAGTGCTTGGAGATTTGTTCTTGGCATTGGCTACTAGACGCCAGTGGAGGAAGCACAGCAGTGGTGTGGTGTGGGGTGTGATAACTTTGAGCAGGACAAACAGATTTCTAACATCTTAGTCCAGATTTATTCCCTTTCTGCTATTTTATGAAGCTCCATGCATCTAGTAAGACTTTCCACTCCAATGTGAAGCTTAAACAGGAGATATCTCTTCATTCACCTCTGGCAGTATTTGTGAGCTTCATTTCAGGTAAGGAGGTCTGGGGTGCAGTCGGTGTTCCAGTTCATCCAATGGTGTTAAGTGGTGGTAAAACCAGGACTTGTGTTTTTTTTCACTCTAATAACACAGTATGTAATAATGGTGCTCAAACACATTCTAGACAACTGTAGGCTTCCATATTTGTAGCTACAGTTTGGCAAGGAACCACATGAATCTGACCACAAATTTTGGTAATATAGTGTGTATGTGGAGACAAATCCATTGTCCTTGTAGGTCAGGTTAATTTTAGGCTTTCCATTTAAACAAATGACAAGACGACAAGTCACATAATCGATATGGTATTTATTTATTTTCTTTCCTTTTAGCAGTGTGAGGATTGAGGGTATAACTAAAGCAAATAATTGATCGTGTAAAAAGCCTATGCACAAAATAAACATTAAATGTATACATTCATGTTAAACATGCATTTTCTTTCAGTATACGTATGAACATTTCCCACTGTTACTAACCCTTTGTTTTGATGTTACTGCAATTTAGTTAACAAATATATAAATCTCTACAAATAATTGTCTATTTTTTGATATGGAGTGTTAGTATCACAGATAAAAGTGCAGTTAAAATCTCTGATTGAATCATATTTAAATCCAATTTTTATTCAGTGAAAATCTAATGCCGTGTGATTTATATGATTGACAATTCTTGCACATAAAACCAGAACACAAATGATATGACATCTTTTGCCAGCATGTACTAACTAGATTAGTATTGATCATCAGCACCGTGATATGACTAAATAAGAAATATCAACACAAATCTTATCATCTCATTCATCACAAGTATGATTCTTTGGCGGCACTTAAGGTGCATGATATTATACCTGCTATATTTCAGCATAATGATTTAAAAAATGGCTGCTTTATATAAAAGAACGTTTTATAGAAAACACAGCACAGTAATGTTGTACAGAAAATAGTGGAACAATGATGGTGCAATAACAGAAGTATGGCTTTAACATGCATTTATAGATACAAACATTTTCTGAGTATAACAATATGTTTTGTGTGAACACCGCTTGGCACTACGTTCTTTCATCCTATTAAAGTGACGAAAACTGCATCTTTTTAATCGCTTCCACCGCAAAGCTTCAACAGCAATTTCTTATAATCTCCAGAGGTGTCTCCCTGCAAAACCCAGACACCATTTACAATTAAAAACATCCTAATGCTTGATTTGTTTGCATTGAATCCATTACAGAAAATATGATCAAATATATCTTTTAATTGGTTAGATTTGATGTGATTTTCGAGGGTTTTTTTATGACACAGAAACTTAATGATGTTAAAGAAAACTCAGTGTGCATCTACTCAAGGAGTGTAAGTGCAAGAGGGCTAAAAAAAGTTTACTTACTGAAATGTCAGTGTAGAGAGACTTGCCATACATCTTCAGGTATGCCTGGCGGATGTCCAACAAGTCTATTTCAGAGCGAGACACCATAATGCGGATCAGGGTGCGGTCTTTGGTTCCTGCTCCCTGTGCACAACAAATGTTATGTCAGCTTTAAGTTAAACACCTAAGACATAAATGTTGAAGTACTCATCAGCTGAACTGAAGTGTCTTACTTTCATGGCTTTGTAAAGTCTCTCAGCGAAGTAAACTGGTGTGTCCTTAATGCACTTTACTGCAAAACAGACATATTAAATTCAGCATGTTGACATTTTTCCAGGTCATTGTCAATCACAAAAAATAAAATGGCACAATGATGACCGACTAGATGGGGAAAAAAGTGTCAGCAATCAAGATTCCAGGTAACTAAATCTCAATCAGGAGAGATGTAGAGACAGCAAAGAGAAAACACACAGATACACACAAACCACCATGCTTTTCACACAGGAAAAAAGCAACACAGTGATGTGTGACAAAAGACAAGTTGATCACGGTGATGATGAACTTAGTGTGAACTTATTTGGTTTTAGCATATTACCCTTAGCCTGAGAATGGATAGCAAGGTAAAAAAAAAAAAAAACAATTTAAGAAACACATAAAAATGATAGCAAATACATTAGCACAAAATGTATACAATTTTTGTGAGGAAACTATTAACAAATATTCTAATGTTAAATGACAAACTGTTTAATCGATTCCATGGCATATAATAACTGTATAATCGATTCCATGGCATATTCTTGCATGGCAGATTTTTTATTACCTTATTAATCACAATACTCATTTGAAGCAGTAAACTAGCCATAGACTCACACTCTATAGTTTATTTGTTGCTAACAGTCTACAGTGTTGCTATAGGTAAAACTGACAAAGAATTAAAATAATATGTAAATAAATAAAACTAAAATAATAAATGATCCACAATTAGCCCAAAATATCCGACTGTTCTACAATATAGGTCGGAGAACATTGTTTAAAAACACTAGCTATGATCAGTCCTATAACAACAACAGAAAGTCTAAGATGCAGTTGACAAACTGATAGTAGCTGGACACACCAGTGAATCTATGCCTTAGCTAGTTGGATAATATAAAATACATTTCTAAATGTCTTACCAACAGCCACCATGCCACTCTCCAGATCTCCTGACATCTCCCTCTCAATACTCTTTACGATGTCTCTGCCACTCATTTGCTGGTATTCCTGGAAGACTGTGCAAACACAAATATTAAAAATAATACTGACTCTAAGCATATTCCACGTCGGCCTTATAGATTTTATATGCCAAGTCATGAGATTTTATTCAGTTGAGTAAAAATGAGACCTTTATACCATCTCTTATTAAACCCTTTTTTTGGGTCACCTATTAGTGAATTGTTCATTTTATTAAATTATTGAGCAAAACAGCTTAAAAAAAAAAAAATAAAATAAAAAAAACCAAGCAAAACGTTATCTTTATTTAAACTAACAAACTGACAACCTTACAAGCTGTGTTGAAATTTTATAAAGAAGGCATAATGGTTGTTACCTGCTCTGAGGTGAGTTTTGCTTCGAGCACACAGGATGGCATTAAATTTGGACTCATCTGTGCCTAGTTTACCTTCCCCAGCCTGATAGAGAGCCTAAAGAAAAGTACAAAAGATGTAGAGTGTAGCTGTAGTGTAAGCCTAAAACAGGATGGAAACATTTAAAAAAGAAAAAAGAAGGAATTCATTACCTGAGCATCTTGTTTGGCTAATGAAATATCCACATTTTCTCTTTCATCACGATTGCCCTTTGCAATGAGGGAAAAAATATAATGTCAGACATATTTTAGTAATATCAGTAATATTCCAACTATTTAATATTCCATTTAAAAAACTGCTAAAGTATAGAAACTAATAACTGATTACTCGACTATGTAATTATACATATTTTCTGAAATGAAAAGAGGCCCCTAACAAACCTGAGCGAGGGAGATAAGCAGCCTGCGAAAATGTCCGGATGTGTCTCCACTAATCGCATCCTCCAGCGATTTCTTGTTTTCTGTAAAAACAATAAAAATTCATGGTAGGATGTCATAGAAAAATATCACTGCTATGCTGTGGTTCTAGCATTTATGTATGGCCACAAACCAGTTTTGTAGACTTGATTGATTTCCCTGATCTCTGTATTGGTGCGAGAGGACAAGATCTCAACCAGACAGGCCTCATCAGTCCCTGCTCCCTGTCCAGCACAGGAATTAAAAGTAATATATTTTACAAAATGTCCACATAGGCTGCATTTACACCGCTGATCTTGATGCATTGAAATCTGCATTTACTCTATACACAACAAAACAACTTAACTGGAAAGGGATGTAAAAGAGGGCAATAATTATCAAACGCAATGTTTCTTCACTATTTTGCTTTCAAATTTTCTTTCATTTAAAAAGCCACGATTCAGCCAGTGTAACAATATGAGAACATAACAATAGGTTCAGAAACAATTTTAATTCTAGTTTTCTTTCCCTTTCTTTAAAAAAAAAAAACTTAATAAAATATTTTTGCCTTATTATTTGAAAATTGTATATAAACCTTAATAGCTTCTTTAAGCTCGGCTGCATCAAACTGGGCAGGGGTCTTCAACATAGCCAAAACCACCTTCTCAAAGTTACCAGAAAGCTCAGACTTCAAATCCTTAATTAGATCCTGGACGAAAAAAAACAGCCAGTATGGGCACAATCAGATGCAGTAATTTTTTAAAATCTCAATTAAACAATGAAACAACAGTATTTTGAATGCTTTTGGAAAAGGGGGACACAAGTTTTTCCTACCACATCTTTGGTTAAAAAGTATTAAAATACTTACTGTATGAAATGAATGAGCCTCTAATCGTAGCTTAAAGTTGGTAATACATGCAAGCGTTTCTATGATAAATAAGAATTACCTTTCCATAGGCTGTCTTGTATGAAACCAGCAGAGGAACACGCTGCCTCCAAGAACGACTTCCAAGAAGATTAATTATAGCTTGTTCATCAGTACCTGTTAAAACATGTTAAATAGAAAATTTTGGGATTTTCCATGGTCTGTAGAAATGTATACACCACATAGTTTTTAATTTTAAGTCCATGTTTTTAATTCCAGAATTGTAATGTGTGTATTTTTATTAAAATGTTAATTGATAATAGTGTAATATATAAAAAGAATAGATCTAAAAAAACTCACCAAAGCCTTTCATAGCCTTTCTGAGAACTTCTACATCTTTCAATGGGTCTGCTCCAGGATACTCTTGGATGGTTCCTCTGAATCCACGCTAATCACAAACATTAATGGAAAAGTAAACGAAATGGCAGGTTTAGGCAATTTTAATTTTGTCAAAAGCATTATTGATATTTGGTTTAAAAAATATATATATATTCTTACATTAATAGCTGGAACTAAGGGAGCCCCTCCTCCATATGCTGGCATAGATGGATTGGTAGGAGGATAGTTAGGTACAGACGGAGATGGACCTTGTTGAAAGCCAGGCATGGATGGATTTCCAGCTGGGGCTTGTGGGTAGCCTGGCATGGATGGATTAGGTGATGGGGCTTGTGGATACCCTGGCATAGAAGGATTGGGTGAAGGGGCTTGGGGGTAGCCTGGCATGGGCTGGCCTGGAGAAGGTCCCCCTGGATAGCCCATCCCTGGTGCTTGGGGCATAGCTCCTCCTGGCTGAGGGGATAGGCCAAAGGACTGTGGGTTAGGGTAGGCTGAGGGACCTCCAGGAGGTACTTGAGGAAACATGGATGGATTTGAACCAAATCCACCCAAGGCAGCAGAGATGTTGTTTGCCTGTGGTGAAAGGATTTAGAGGCAATAAAAAATAAAAATAAAAAAAAAAGCAAAGCTGGATAATTAAAAGAAGAATGTGCAGTGGATAATTTTACATATACGGCTTAGAAATGATTACATGCATTTTAAAACATGCATTTTAAAATGATTAATGAAGGATTGGGATAAATGCCCATTTCTTATTTGTTGTCTAGCAAATGATAACAACAATCAAGAAGCAGAGTGCCACCTGTATGTCAGCCTATGCATATCATATTTGTATGCAATGGTTTTAAAATTAGGTACAGAATATCAGGCTTGACGTATGCACTTAATTCATGATCGTGTGAAGGTTCAGCATATGAGATTAACTTAACAAAAAAGAAGGAACAGAAATATGTTATGATTAATCATATCAAAAATCACAATGAAGGAAAAGCAAAAAGGTGATGAATGATAATTTGATAAATTCTGTAGCAAAATGCATGCAGAACCTGACACGGATGAAGCAAAGACATTTGCACAGAAAACCTAAGAGTTTATTCATAACCATCTGTTTTGCTCTACTATTACATTAGTATAGAATCCTACCAAGATATATAAGGAGGAAAACACTGGATCATTAGATTGGATAATGTCTGCTATAAAAACTGACTAAAGGTTTACATTAGAAATAAAAGGTTTTTATAGAAAAACACTGAAAACTACACAAATACTACACAAATAAATAAAAGGATGGAGGGATGGATGGATGGGCAGACAGACAAACAGACCAACTGATATATACACACATACTTGTTAAGTTCATGGCAGTTAATAATAATAATAATCATAATAATAATGCTAATATCTGTATAGTTCAATATAGCACAAATGAGAAAGTAATGTTGATTATAGAGTCACTGTTTTTTGGGAATCTGAAGTGAGAAACGGTATTATTGTGGTCATTAATATAAATGTTGTAACAGCTTACTATGTTGTGCGATATTTTCTGTTCTAACACAGAAAATACCAGCATAAATAAGGTAGAAACAAAATCACTACTATAACTTACCATGGCAGGCAGATTGCTCGCATTAAATCCAGGCATTCCTGGAGCACCAGGAGCTCCCCATCCACCTGTATACACAAATGATCCAAAACACTCTTTCAGTAAAGCCAGTACTATAGTTAAACTGTACTGAATATATAGTCATATTAGTTTTTGTGTGCTAAACAAAACAATAAATCATTATAAAACATTATAATGTGATTGTCTATATTGTATGTGCATTCATTTTAAAGCAACCATTTATTATCTTACAGGAAGCTTTAAACATAAACCTGTCACACAAGTTAAAAAGTTATGACACCTATGTTAGGAAACTAAGCAGTAATGTTTCCTCCTAACAGACACTGTTTTGAAATACATTTTCAACGATGTCAACACAAACAAATCTCTTAAATAAGTGAGTCATGTACCAACAGATGTTTCCATTGATATGGTACTATATATAGGAGAAACTGGCTCAGGCTTTCCGGGTTGGGTGGATAATGACATGCTATGTTGAGAATGACGTAGTGTACCTGTAGGAATGGTAGGAAACGCTCCTGGCTGGCCTGGGTAAGCACCAGGCTGGGGAGGGTATCCCCCTGCTTGAGGAGGATAGCCTCCTGCTTGAGGAGGATACCCGCCTGCAGCAGGAGGATACGTTCCTGGCTGAGGAGGATATCCACCAGGCTGTGGAGGGTAGCCACCTGCCTGAGGAGGATAACCACCTGCCTGAGGAGGATAACCACCTGCCTGAGGAGGATAACCAGGATAACTCATGTTTTAATCTGGAATAAAGACAAAATAAAATCTGTTATATACAAATCAGACCAAAGTACAAATGCTGCAAACAATCAAGAAAACAATGTATTAGCTTTTATTTTTTTCCCTTTCTTTATTTCCTATAGCTATAAATTGGAACAAAAAAGGAAGTTCAGTTTCTACCATTTTCTGTAAAAATCTGCCAGTGATTGCAGTCTGTTCTTACCTTTACATTTAAATACATGCAAAAAGTAAGTGGGTGAGAAACCAAGGTAGCAGAAAAGAAAGAAAAGAACACAGTCTGTTTTTATCATTCCTAGCGATTCATGTCTGCCTGTTACACTGTGTCAGTGTAACAATTGTTTAAGCTAATTCTGTACAAACTTAAAATATGATTCAGAAGAAAAACAGCAAACTGATGTTTAAAGGGTTAAGGCTGTGACACCACAATCTCTGAACAAACCTATCAAAGAGAAACATGGGTTTTGCATTGGTACATAAATGAAAACCAAACAGACTTCCAAATAATGTTTACGTTTATTATTTAATTAAGATAAACGGTTTTACTTTTAACTAAAAGTGCAGATAGGGATGGTACATCATGTTTTGGTACACTTAAAACTATCAATAATGACTAACTGCACATATGAAGTTCTTTCCCTCTCACCTGTAACCTTTAAAAATAATTATTAGATTTGAACCACTTATTTAAGCCTAACATACTTTCCACTAGAACACCTCCGACTGGTCTGTAAAATCCTAAGGAGATTTATTTTTATCAACCACTCTGGTATTGTGGCAGCTACCATATTGTGCTTTCCCGTCATAAATGATTTCTGAGAACTGAGACCTGCTCCACTGATACTTTTCAAAAGATCCTGAGTCACATTGTGGTTTAAGTGGAAATTAGTCGAAAATATTGATAGGTTCACTTCCTGGGTCAGGGATCCATCTGTGCGGAGTTTGCATGTTTTCCCCATGCTTTCGTAGTTTCCTCCGAGTACTCAGATTTCCTCCCTCACTCAAAACCATGTACAATATGTTGATTGGTGATTCCAAATTGCCCATAGTGGTGAATGTGTGTGTGAGTGGTTGTTTGTCTATGTATGGACTGGCGACCTGTCCAGGGTGTCCCTCTTGCACTATGTGCGCTGGGATAGGCATCAGCAGACCCCCGTGACCTCAAATTAGGGAATAAGCTGGTAAGAAGATGAATGAATGCATGAATGAATGAATATTGATAGCCATGCTAAATTTAGTCTATTATATGGTTACAAAGGTTAGAAGTGCAAACAAAAGATTGTGGATGCATCAACGCTTTTAACACTAATAATTTAAACATAATTGATTATATTAAGTAGAATTGGTCCTACATTTTCAAAAATAAAGACAACAAATAAATCCCAACCTTTAGTGAACACCCCGTCTCATTATTCTATTCGTGTATCTTTTTTTCTATGTGCTTTATCCCAATTTTGTCATCGGACATGGGTGAAGATACGCATGGCATTTTTTTTCATACCCCCTTAAGCAGAGTGACTTACATTTTATAACTTTTATACAACTGAACAATCAGGATTAAAAGTTCTGCTCAAGGGTCCAGAAGTGGAAGCTTGGTGGTCGCCAATCAAACCCACAATCTTGCAATCAGCAGACTGACACCTTAGTCACTGTTCTACCACATCCATAAGATACACACACACACACACACACACACACCACCACAACTGATCGTGGTTACTTTGCATTTTATAGCTGCGGGAACGTGTGTGACTTACGCATAGAACTGCTATTGGTGGAACCCTCTCTTCACTAAACTAAACACCACCATTGTATGCTGACAGGCAGCTTTCGTCCGGTCATAAACTTGGACAATCAGGATAAAGGCGAGCAAACATTCTGATGAATGGATGAACTTTGTACATGGAAACACACCTGTAAACAATCATTATGGTGCCATTACTTGATCAGCCCTTACTGTACTTAGACTTGGGGATATTTATAATAATAATAATAATGATGATGATGATGATGATGATGATAATAAATAATTCACAGCTCTAATATAAATGTCAATCTGGTAGAATATAAAGGAAATATGATGACAGAAATATGAAAATATGAAATTAAAGCGGAGTTTACAGGAGAGTCGGCACACCCACTGCTCTGTGACGTCATCAGCAGAGCTCCTTCGACAGGCCTTACGTTAATTCGATCTAAACTAAAAATAAAATAAGAAATGTCGATTTAAAAATAGATGTACAAGGTTTCGACTATAACCGAACGAATACTCTACCAAGTCAAGTTCAACTTTTTGCAGCTAAAACACAGACTTTATCCATGCGTCACTATTTACATTTCAAACCCCCTAAATAAAACCAGCTTTCGGGCCGTTGAGTAACTGCCTCAACGATATTTAAACTAACTTCTCAAACGGAAGAAAAAGCGAAATAAATCAAATAAAATAAGAACAAGAAGCATTTGTTGGTACTTACTTGGTTCGTAGGTACTTGTGTGGATTATTAGTTCGGGAAGAATTAGGAAGGTCTCTCGGTGGGTGGGGAACTTCAAGCCTCCTGTCTCTGTGGACGAATGTACGTCAGAGGAAGTTACGTTCACTCAGCGTACAGCTACGAGTCCTGCGCACATTGCGTTTCGATAAGGGACAGAATCCTGCGCACATTGCGTTTCGATGAGGGACAGAATCCTGCGCACATTGCGTTTCAATAATCCTGCGCACATTGCGTTTCCATGAGCGACGGAATCCTGCGCACATTGCGTTCCGATGACGGACAGAATCCTGCGCACATTGCGTTTCGATAAGGGACAGAATCCTGCGCACTTTGCGTTTTGATGAGGGACAGAATCCGGCGCACATTGCGTTTCGATGAGCGACGGAATCCTGCGCACATTGCGTTTTGATGAGGGACGGAATCCTGCGCAAATTGCGTTTTGATGAGCGATGGAATACTGCGCAAATGTTTATGTTTAGCAGTTGTCTACATTCTAAATGGATCCCTTTATAACTAGCTTTAAATACATTTAAAATAAAATTTAAAAAAGACTGAATATGTGCTGTTACACATTTAACAACGGTTCAAATGCTGTTTCACAGTTTCTGTAAAGGTTCCTAGTGAATTAGGAGGTGGAACTGAGCTGAACAGATTAACAAATAACCACCAGTACGTCCAGGTCTCATTTCCACTCAGCCACAGCAGACTGGCGCAAATCTGGAAATACTCTGCTAAGAGTAAAGGGGAAGAGAGGAGTTCAGCGCAGTGCTCACTGGGATCCTGCAATCTGTCATCTACAGTTGCTGCACTTTTCACTTTGAATTCATTCATTCAATCACTCATTCATTCATCTTCTTACCCGCTTATTCCCTAATTCGGGGTCACGGGATACACCTCGGACAGGTTGCCAGTCCGCCACAAGGCCACACACAGACAAACAACCACCAATTAACCTAACTTAACTCACTAATTAACCTAATGTACATATTTTTGGACTGTGGGAAGAAACCCACACAAGCGCAGGGAGAATATGCAAACTCTGCACAAAAAGATCCCTGACCAGGGAAGCGAACTCGGAACCTTCTTGTTGTAAGACGACCATGCTAACCACTACACCACCACGCCACCCTGCTTCCCGTTCAAAGTTTTTAATTTAAACTTCAATAGTTAAAAAAATAAAGATTCTATACATATTTAAAATATTCTGTCTACAAAGTTCAGTGAACATTTTCACCCCAAAAATTCACACATTATCAAAAACATCATCTAGATATACATTATTTGGCAGACCCTTATCCAGATCTACAAACATATAACTCTTGTACAACTGAATAATTGGGGCACCTTGGTGGTACTTGAATCAAACCTTGATCTTCCAATTAGCAGCCCACCACCTTGACCACTGAGCTACCAGTTCCCTGCATAAGCATTAAAGCATCTTGCAAACTAAAATGAAAAGTTCTAACATCTGTAATACCTTGTAGCATTATTACTCCAATGACTGGATATATTATGGTTATATTATTGTGGCTAAACTGTCTAACTGGCCCTGAGATGGACTGGCGACCCGTCCAGGGTGTACCCCCACCTCTCGCCCTATGTGTGTTGGGATACACGCAGCAGACCCCCGTGACCCCGAATTCGTGAATAAGCGGGTAAGAAGATGAATGAATGAACTGTCTAACTCTAACCAGGTTAGAAAATGGGGCATGGTATGGATCATGGTGTTTGTGAGATACTGAAAGATATGATGATGAACAAATAAAAAAAAAAAATTTTGAGGATGTTGAATACATTGTATAAACTTGTTTAAAAAGTGTTGAGGGTATTTTATGTAACCTTGCACTGTCATTCGAATTTGCACTCCTTAACATTGCTCTTCCATTCCCAGTAAATGCTTCAGCACTGTTATGGTCTTGACAATAAAAATAAGCAATCTTCCATAGAATGATTCATAGAATTAACATTTTTTTTGGTCAAGCAGCCATTTTTTTTGGTTTTAATTTTTGACTTGGTTCCCCAGGTGATTATAGTGCTGCCTAGTGCTGGGAAGATATAGAACTGAATGGTTTTTAGGGAAGGGTTCGATTAATTGCATGTGACACACAGAAACATGTTTAAGCAATACAGACAAAGGTTCAGAGAGTCACTCCTAAGGAAGAACATAAAATCTTTAATTTATATCTAATTTTATAATTCTGTCTAATGTAGATATTTATTTTAAGTACTACATCAATTAAAATGAACCCAAATGATTTTCTAAAACGTCCTTATTCCTAGAATAATATCATCAAATGGTTAATATAATTGCTGCTTTTCTCTGCCAGATAATCAAAAATATACATAACAGTTATTATTTACACCACAGATGCCAGTACGTTTGCCATATTTTTGGCACTACGTTTTGCTTTTAGTAAACAGATGTGATGGGTTAATGTTTATGGTTTCTCTTTGTTTAAATGACACTACTGTTCAGACAACAGCAGCAACACCAAACAATCATAAACATGCTATAATAGATTTGCATAATTAGCAGAAATAATCTATTAGCAATTCAAATCAAAAGCAATTCAAGTAATTTTATTCCTAGGTGTTATTTTAATTTGTATTATTTTTTTTATTATCCAAGCGTTTAGTTAATGTTGTCTTGAGTTTAACTTTTAACAGCATGAGGTAACTGAGAATCAGAATACATTAATACGGTTTGAATAAGATTAGCATAAATTGTCCTCATTTTCCGGTTTGTTTGAGATATACCAAGTAAGCATGGATTCCTCTGAATGTGTGCCTTGACATCTGGAACCAAAAAATGCAACTTGTATTAGGAAAAAATGTTTCCATAAAAGTTTTTAATGTGGAAAGAGTCCAGTTGTCTACATAATATACAAGTAAACGTTTCATTCATTCATTCATTCATTCATTCATTCATTCATTCATTCATTCATTCATTCATCTTCCGACTCACTTATTTCCTAATACGGGGTCTGCTATCCCAGCATACATAGGGCGAGTAGCAGGGACACAGGATGCCAGTCCTTCACAGGAACACACATAAACAAACAGCCAAACACACCTAATGTACATGTTTTTGGACATGCAAACATGCAAACTCTGCAAATAAAGACCCGAATCGAACCCGGGACCTTCTTTATGTGAGTCGACCATGCTAACCACTACACCACCATGCCGTTCTTAAGCACACCTACTGTTATTAATGTAAACATGATCTAGTCCTGATGCTTACATGCCCATTGTTAGTACTTGAACACTGTACATAGTTTAGACATTTCTATTACAGCTTGCTCACCTTTACAAAAAGTATCTTTTTAGATATTTTTCATGGCATTTTTTGATATTTTCAAATATATGAATGTAAAACAATTAGTTGATAGGTTGTGTAACATATACATTGTATATCTTGGTAAGACTTTGCAAAGTTTTATTTTCAGCAGTAAAAATTTTACACAAGACTTATTCTATTTTACAGACACATGTTGCATGGGTTGCTTAAGCTGGTGGTTTTACCATCACACGGGATTCAACAGATAATATAGGATAAGGACTTGATATTTGTAACACATGATTTAAATATACTCCAAATGTAATCTGTGAATGAAACAAGAAAAAATTCTCATACTCATTTTAGTATACAAAACCTATACAGCATACAAAACTTATTTTGAAGCGAGCAAAGTAAGTGACTTCTTCTTTAAAATCTAGTGTATATGCAAAACACTGTATATGCAACGATAACAACTACATGATTCATGAAATATATTTGAGCTTTACATTAAAAAAGTGACTGTATTATGTCAAAACCATGGAATAATTTACATCAGATTAACACTTTCAATTTTCATTGCTGTTCATCCCATCATTCCCATTCCCTGTACAAAGTTTTAAAATACACTAACCTGCCCACTCCGGCAATCAGACAGAGATCTGAGAGGCTCCTGGGATTTAGTGCCAGAGGTCTGATCTATTCCAATCATTTGGCAACGAGTACACTTGCCTGCCACCTTTAACAAACCAGTATGAAATTAATAATAAGGTTGAATAGGGTCGCGGTTAAACTGTTTCAACTACACATTTCAAAACTGGTCTAAATGGTCTTATAAGATTCGGGTTTCTTTTAAAGGTTCTACAAACCTGAAAGTGTGTGCCTTCTATTTTAACACTTGTCCAGTCCTCTTCTTCAAAAGGCAGTGAGCCTGTGACAACGAGGTTTGCACGAAATCGATTGATAAGTTGCGGCATGTCTAAAGAGATGCAGTTACCGGAGCTGACCTGTCTGTGATAAACCAAACTGTAAAGAACTAATACAATCCATAGAATGAAAAATCAAAGCATACTGTAGCATCACCCCTTTCATGTTAAAACAACAGGTAGCAATTATCACCTGTCATGGATGTGATTAAGAAGAAGTGCCACGCTTGCTGTGTTAATTAGCAAAAATTGGGCCTCATTTACCAAAGACAAGGCAGGAGAATCGGCACCTGCAGAACAGATATATTTAGAAGGCAAACAGTGAGTGTAAGCTATGGGCTCAATTACAGACCAACAGAAAATGAAGAATATGTATGTAGTATAAAGAATATGATCACAATTTGGGGATTTTTTTGTTTAATGCAGTAACTGGAAGAACCAGTGTGCCGTTTATTTTCTGTCTTAATACTGAACTTTTTTTATTATTGTGGTAGTTTTACTACAGACTATCTGCAGCTCCCTTGGTGGTTAACCTTATGTGCTTTACTGAGTGCCAGACCTTTTCCTGTGCCCGTTTTCATATTCCGGACAAAACTAGGACTCTGTCTAATAAGACTGCAAGGTTTTCCCAAAAACTTGGACAGCCAAACTGCCACTTCCTCTCCTGAGTCAATAGTCTGTACCCTAAAACAGAGTAAAAAAATAAATAAATATCTGTTATTATTTATTACTGACCTTCAGAAACATATACCACAGAAGTGTTATCATGACCTTACCGGGTTCAGGTTGACATCAGGTTTATGCAAAATATTATTATAGAAATCTCTTCATTGTTGCAATGTATGTTTTTAGCGCTGCATAAGAATTACTTAATGAAAGGTAGTCTACACTTGATTAAACATGGCGTTATGTATATATTCCACTCACCTGTCGCCACAGACTTTGCTTTGACATGTTCTTGTGCCATGCTTTTCTTTATTCATCTCCAGGGGAAGGTTAATTGGAGCCATGCCTATTTTTTCAACAGTATCATTCAGTATTTCTTACACACAACAATCTTAAACATGTAAATTAGTTTTACAGATGGAAATTCTAAAGTGATCTAAACATGGCATTATTTTTTTGACCTGGCGCTTCTAGGAATAGTGTCTTGGCGTTTAGGCAGATGTTTGGACGGATTAGACACAGATTGGGTTCTCTCTTCTGACTGAGACATACTCCATTCTCATTCACCACCATCCACATGCGGTCATACAAGAGCCCCTGCGGGCCCAGTGGCCATTTTGTCACCTGTTGATTTTTACACAGCTGCCTGAAGTTTGTTGATGTTTCTTTTAAGGTTTATCTCAAACAGAATGCATTGTGCCACATAAAAGTATAGCATTTTTAATGGCTGCATGAAAAAAAGGGAAAAATTGATTAAAGATTTACATACCTCAAATGCAGCGCATGACTTAATAGGATATATGAAGATATTGGATAATGTATAAGCATTATCACTATTCCAATCTGCCGTAGTATCTTGAGACAATATCTTGCTGTTAGATGCAGGAGAGATACTGAAGCCATTTGCCACGTCCACAGGTCTCTCGCTCGATAACGAGGGGCACTCTTGAGAATCCAAGCTCTCCAGCACTCCAGTTGAACCTAACCTAGCCAGTCTCTTTCGATCCAATCTCAGCGGTTTTTCCACAAAGCAGTCAACAATAAACTTCAAAAAACACTCACAGTCTTCAAAAGTTGACATATACCCAAAGGATATGCGGACAGACCCAGTTGGACGTCCATCAACTAGGTCAATGTTGTCTCCGCATACATGACCAGCCTTAAAGTAAAATCGATTTAACACAGCTTACAAAATAAGATTGGAGGAACATTAAATTTCTTTCCTAGAAGAATGTAAATAGAAGACCTCACTGACCTCTAAGTTACTCTTTACTTCCTGATTGCTAATGCCTAAATATGCCTGACAGGCACCGACGTTACAGAAACAGCCTGTCCGCAAATGAATATTGAACAGACCAGCCATTTTGTCCACCTGAGGGGAAAAGCGAGATAGGGTTTTAATCAAATCTGAAAAAACTGATCAATGTACCTATTCCAGAAAAGTAATTTAAAATGTGCTGGGAATATCAGTCTTTTTTAATATAAAGTTTTAGAAAGTCAAAGTTATTTAAAAATATGGTACTGTTCATAGTTGGTTTAACCTGGTGGTATCCGATGAATTGGCCATAGCAGTTCAGCAGGTTGAAGTTTAGAACTGCACCCTGGTTTGTTGTATTCTCAAACTCATTATGACAATAGATCTGAGCCACAGGTTGTGCATTGCTATGGCACAGGCAAGACAGTATGTTGTAAGTATAACGGGCAAGGCCAAAAGTGTGGAGCTGTATGTTCATCATGCTTCCTAAAAATAATAAACAGACTAATAACAGTTTGCTTAAATTACAGGAATGTTGTTTTAAAAAAGGTAACATTCATACCAGTCAATCTGTGCAATGCATCAAATGCATGGTGGAGGGAAATAATATCATGGAACGATATGGTTCCATCTTCAAATCTAAACAAACCCAAAAAAAAAAGGCAAGAATACAAAGAAAACAATTAAGAACGAGTCCATTAATGTTTCTAGGGCTTGAAAATTGTTTTTAAGGTGCAGAGTACCTGCTAACTATGTCAGCTCTTGGTACAAAGTAGTTCTCTGCCACCAGATATGCTGATGCTGTCCCTCCACCAAAGTACTTCTTTTTCAATAGCTTAGCTGCTTTATTTTTCACAAGCAAGGCTCCTAGTCCAGTAGGGAATCCAAACAGTTTATAGAAAGAGATAGGCACAAAATCAGCTGGGTGTTGCTTCAGGTCCAGTGGCGAGCAGCCAATAAAACTAGAAGCATCCAATAGAACAAACCATTGACCTCTGTGCGCACACGCTGGGTAAAGCTGCTGGCATTGAATTCCTCTCACATAACTCAGGGGATATTTCTGACCTGAAAAATTGCTTTGGGCAGGATAAGAAAAAAGATGTGCCACTAAGCATTCATCCTGTGCATTCATCCTGACTTGGGTACCATTGGTCTCCTCTATTTCCTGAGGAAAGACAGGCACTGTTTTCACTCCTTGAGGTTCAGTTAACCCCCGCATGCCTACTACTGATGTGTGATTGTCTGTGAGGTAGCAGAATTGACTTCCTGAATGTTTATCAGATGCAGACGTCCAAGGAAAAGATTCAGCTACTAATTTAAGAGCTGCTGTGCAGCCTGAAGTGAAAATGACTGAGTATTCGTCAGCGCTGGTGTTAAAGTGCTCCAGTATCCTACAGAACAACATAAAATGCGTTAAGTAATAACAATGTTTTTATTCTTTTAGTTAACGTTTTATAGAAAAATTATGTCCTTATGTTTGAAGCCAATTAATTAACCAATTAATTCATTATTTCATTCATTCATTCATCTTCTTCTTCTGGAGCCTATCCCAGTGCACATAGGGCAAGAGGCAGGAGTACACCCTGAACAGATCGCCAGTCCATCGCAGGGCACACATGCAACATGCAAACTTTGCACAGAAAGATCCCTGGCCCGGGGATCGAAACCGGGATCTTCTTATTGTGAGAAGACCCTTCATTGTCTATTGTAATTATTTATTTTAATTATTTAACATTTATAATTTATTTGTATTATGAGATCTAAAAATGTAATAATTTAAAATTGTTAACTATAATACAACATATGACAAGATGACGTGGGAAGTGGTAGCCTAGTTGTTAAGGTGTTGGACTAATACCAGAAAGACCGGGGTTTGATTCCCACCTCCACCAAGCAACCACTGTGGCCCCTTGAGCTCAGTTGTAAAAAAGAAAAAAAAAAGAAAAAGAGAGACCAAATTTAAGTCTGGATAAGAGCGTCTGCCAGATGATTAACTGTAACTGTAACTGTATGTCCTTCAAAAAGAACCTCGGTGGGCAATTTTTTGGGGGAGTAAATTTTTACAAATTAAATGATGGAATAGCAAACATATTTTTCTACTAATATTCATTCTTGGGCTTGGTTAAAAATAAATTTAAATAATATAATAAATAGAAATTAGGTAAGCATTTAAAACTGTGGAACTAGTTGATGTATAGATAGACAAACGAACAGCCTTTTTTTAGAGGGTTTTTTTTTGCAGTGGATTGAGTGGGAATTGTTTCTGGCACAAGAGCTGTGGATGATAGATTTTTTGAAGCGACAGTGGCCAGATTATGGTCAGCGCTACTGAAGCCACTAACAGGCTTTTTCAAAGGCACCAAAAATCAATGCATTACAATCGGAAGCAAATATTTCCTTTTTACACGCCTTATTCAAACATCTCAACGCAGAGGCTACCTCAGACTGCTTTTATTAAATAACACCATACAAAAGAAAAGAAAAATGTAATTGTATACATAGCGTTCTTTACCAAATGTTGATTAGGTGGGCATATCTTAATGTATAAGATACAAAAGAATGAAAATCTTAGCTCTTTTTTAATTAACTATTTATTTAACCTATAAAAAAAGATATTTTAGTCAGATTATCTGTCACATGACTACTAACCTAACACAACCGTTGAAATCACATGCTATTTTAGTTAGGCAGGTTTTGACACGCCTAGTCAAGTTTTTCAAGTGAAATGCCTAAACCATTGCCTGCCTAAAGCATAAGCAAATTTGCCCGTTGGATTTCACTACTTTGCTGTTTCAATTATATATATTATATGCCCACGTCTGACAAACTAATATTACATTGAGATATTTAAAAAAAAAATAATATTCATATAAATTATAGTTTTGTTTATATGTCTGTTTTACATTACAGCTCTTATAGCTGTGTTTTGTAGACATGTCTGTGCACATAATGATTTGCCACATGTCATATATGCATGTTATTGTGAAACCGAGAATAGCTTTAGTGATGTCACACACATTAAAAAGAAAAGGAAAGGAAAGGAAAGAAAAGAAAAGAAGTACCTGTATCTGACCCTTTCCACAGTTTCCTGTGTCATTTTACTGCTGGGATTATGACTGTGGGGATTACCTGGAAGAAATCCTTAGCTTTAATAGCATACCTACACTAAGCTTCATTATATCTGAAAAGTAAAAATTACTTGTATATTCCTCTTTCAAGATTTATTCAAATATATAACACTGCAGGCCAGTTTATTTAAAGGAATTACTCATAAAATTACTAACCGTATACATTCCTGGATATGTCCTCATAAAACGCCTTGACCTGGGATTCAGGAAAGAGTGTTGTCCCTGCATGATCAAGGTATATGATATCTGTGTGTGGAATAGCATGTTAATATTTCTTTAAATATTAAATACATTTATGTAGAAATTGCTAAAGGTTGTTTTTTTCCTTTTTTACAGTAAAGAGAATATAATTAATAAAAAAAAGAAAACTTTCTTAACATCTTTAAGTAAAAAAATATAATGATGTAAACTGAAGCGCGGGGGTGTAGTGGATAGCACGGTCGCCTCACAACAAGAAGGTCTCGTGTTCGAATCCTGGGTCGGGGATCTTTCTGTGCGGAGTTCACATGTTCTCCAACCACTTGCATGGGTTTCCCCGGGTTTCCTCCCACAGTCCAAAAACATGCAGATTAGGTCGATGGGTGATTTCAAATTGCCCATAGTAGCGAATGTGTGTGTGTGAATGTGTGTGTGAATGGTTATTTGTCTATGTATGGACTGGCAACCTGTCCATGGTGTACCCGTGCCTCATGCCCTATGTGCACTGGGATAGGCACCAGCAGACCCCCGTGACCCCGAATTAGGGAATAAGCGGATTAGGGAATATAAATATGAATTATTTATGAAAAATGTCCGGCATAAAATACAGTATATACTATATTCAAAATGTGCATTGTTAAATTTTAGAAAAAAAATTCATTTTTTAAATTTGAGTAAACTGAAATCTAACAGAATATAGCATTTATAGGATTTAGTAGTATCAAGAGCCAGAGCAACTCTTTTTGTACAACTGGGCAATTGTGATTTAAGAACTACTAAGCCTTCACTTTTATCTACAAAATGAGATCATTCGAAATGTGATGCCTGCTACAGGTATTAAAATAATGTGGATGGGGCAGGTTTATCATAGAGTAGCATCTCCTCTACTTCTCAAAACAGTGTGACGATATCTGAGCATTGAGGTTATGAGTTTCGGACGTTTTGTTGGAAGTTTGTCCAGTCTGTTACAGATTTGAAGCTGCATCAGTGATCATGGTGATCTTTGATTTATTTGTCATTTATCAGTGCACATAAGTAAAAAGATTCCACACACAGACCATTCTACACACTGAAAAGTCTTTAGCCCAGAAGACACAGCATCTGTAATTTCCAACAAGAATGTAAAATTTGGACTTCTAGTCTATTTTAAATTGTCCATGGTCCTTTACTCTGAGAGATTTCTTCTATTTCTCTGAATCTTTTGTTTCTTGATGTTCTGCACCAAAGATGGTGAGATTTGCAAAGCCTTTTGCAGTTTGACATTAAGGAACACTCTTTTTTCACAAACTGGAGAGCCTCTGCCCATCTTTACCTTTGAGAGACTCTAAATCTTTTGACAATGTATTTATTTAGTAGCGCTTTGTTGTCCAGCCCTATTTTGAGACTGATAACAAACATTTAACATGACCTCATTAAATCTATTAAAGTGTGAAAATTCTCAGTTTAGACATTGACTCTCATGTGATTTTAATTAATCCATTCATCTTCTAACCTGCTTATTCCATAATTAGGGGTCAGGGGGGTCTACTGGAGTCTTTTCCAATGCACATAGAGCGAAAGGCAGGGGTACACCCTGGACAGGTGGCCAGTCCATCGCAGGTCCACACATAGACAGCACACACTCACTCCTACGGGCAATTTGAATACCTTTTGTGTTGTATATAATGTGTAAACGTCCCAAAATTGGGGTGGGGTATATATGAACGATAGTCCACATGCTCCGTACGTCGTACAGGTAGAATTGCAGTTTAAAATGCGGCTGAATTAACCATCTCAACGGGTACCATTATCTGTTCTCCCCGCAACATCAAATCTGTCATACCTGAAACAGGGCCGGGTTGCCATTTCACGCGTTTGTGCTGCCGTATTTTCCAAAAACACCATAATTGACACTCCCCCTACAGTTGCGACAACCGCTGGAATATTCTAAAATGCGTCTACACGTTCTTGCATTTTGCTTGCTGAACAGCAGAGGGCACCACACCACACCAACCAGTCACACACTAACAGCATATGTTACTTTTATTTGTGTGTGTGTGTGTGTGTGTGTGTGTGTGTGTGTGTGTGTGTGTGTGTGTGTGTGTGTGTGTGTGTG
>JAOTRA010000032.1:6698917-6713991 GCA_026260255.1 Pseudolaguvia tuberculata
ATATATACACACACACACAGATATATATATACACACTTTGTTTTCAAAGATATTTTTTGCTTTATTAATAGGGCAGAGGGACAAAATGGAGGAGATAGAAAGACGTGGAACCTGAAAGGATTCGAGACAGGAATCGAACCCCGTTAATGTCTTGTGCAGAGAGTAGAAAGTGACTCATGCAATGGAAGATTTTTTTTTTGAGATATAGTATTGAGATAGGGGGAAGATGGAGGTAATGGTAATGTTCAGCATCCTAATAGCCTCATATATAAAGTTGTCTGAAAGCTTTGTGACTCTAGCTTGAAGATTCTAGTAGCTTCTCCCTGGAGGAGGCTTAAAGTGGATGTGTTCGAGGTGTGAAATAAGTCTATAAGGAAGGGCAGTGAGACACTGATGATTTTGATGAGTGCATTCACGATGCGCCTTTGTAGAGACTTTCAGCAGGAGTAATGCAGCTGGTGGGTATGCTCTCAGTGGTGCAACCTGGTAGAAAGAACACATAGTGGGTGGTGGGACTCTTGCGTTCCTCAGTTTGTGGAGGAAGTAGAAGCATGACTAAGCTGCTGCCCACCCACCCCTGCAGTGGATGTCCTCTTCTGAAGTAAATGTAAATTTCTTTGAGCTTTGTCACATGGTCATCTCACTATGCGCCTGTTCCTATGTGCACTATGTGTTCCTGTAAAATTGATTTTATAATTGTATTTAGATTTTTGCCATCAAACGTAAACAAATACAGTGCAAATATAATTATGTCTTAAATCTTGGGACAAAATCATCATGACTAGTGAGGAATGTTTCTATGGTCTATGTCTAATTTGAGTTTTCAGTAAATTTCAAAGAAGGAAGAATGTGAAAAATGCTATGTAACACCTCTCAAACCTAAAAAAAAACCAAGGGTAATAATTAAATGTCACTTCTGCCCCATCAATTCCCTCACTTCATAAATTGGCCATCAAATCGAATGTGGCTGTTTTTGTTGAAGGACCACATTGTTTTCATAGAGCTGGACTCATTAGTAGAAGTTGGCTGGGTTAGGGGGAGGGATGACAGACTCTTCTCTGTGTCTCTCCATCTATAACAGTGTAAAACAGCATGACACAAGTTTATGAATGATTTTAATGATAAAAGAAATCAAACTTGTAAAATAGTTTTCCTGATTATTTTGTGAACCTGACTGAAGCAGACTGATTGTCCGAATATGCTATTCGTTTTTTTTGTGTGTCAGTTGACAGGATGCGGTCCTTTTAAAGCCAACATTTTCTTTCAAACTTTTATTTACTACTTCTGTGATAGAAAAAAGTGTATTAAGAAGAAATTTCAAACTGGCCAACTGTGCTCTATAGGCTTATCTCAGACTAATACAGTGAGGGAAACAGTAAAGCTAGTCTCATTCGGGCTGAGCTACCGGCACATGGCCATCTGTCTATTCTCTAAATACAGCTGACAACAAAAGAGGGCAAGTCTTTATTACTGGACCATACAGCCACTGGACACTCACACACACTCACATTGTTGGAGAAACAAGGCAAAAAAAAAGGAAAAAAGAGGGGGAAAAAACAACTGACTGATACCATCTTACTGCCTGAACCGCAATAAATCCAGCAGGTCAGTTTACTAACTTGCTGTTTGTAACATTTTACAAAGCGCCAGGTTTATTGATTTGTAATTAGTTGGAACCCAGCCAGTTATTGGATTCCCAAATTTTTCCTTTCTTATAATTTTGAAACATTGTGTTTTTAACAATTGTAACAATAATTTTTGTGTGTATTATCAAAAGCGTTTATTCTGTGTATTGTGTGTCAATTTCAATTTTAAATGTACAACAAAATATATTAATATCTATATTTAAAAGTAGGGCAGAGTGGATAACCTAAGTTGTGACCTCAATACCAATATAATTAAAATAAAAGTCAAAGTAGATAAATGATTTAAGAAGTATTTAAAAAGTTTCACAACACTGCAGCGCAATCCTGATTTAACGTATGAAACAGGGTTTGCTTTTAAAAACAACGTATGTAAATTGTCTGTATAGATTCTAAATCTATATTCTAGATTTAGAATATAGTTAAAAATAGTATCTTTTTGAGATTACAGAACATGTTTATATCTATATCAACTGTGTACCTGGCCTTGTTATAGTTCTATGTAAAAAATGTTTTCCGTGGTCTACTGGATTGCTGACAAACTTGAGGAGACAGAAATGGGTCAAAAGGGATTTAGCATTAGTAAAATAAATCCTGGCCTATAGGATTAGGCAAAGCTGTTGCTACTTGTTTGATATGTTTATGTGGTGAACCAATGGAGGATGGAAACCTTCTAAAGCATTGTCTTTTGACCTTTTCTTATCAAATGATTCTATTGTTTCACTTATAAAAAAACAGTTGTCTGTTTTGTCATTCTATTGTATGTGTCTATCATAGCTTTTCAGTTAATCAAGAGTAAAATGGTGACACACAGAGAGAGATCTGCTTAATTCCTGTCTTCTGTATGTATCTCGAACATAAAGAACAGGTAGTAAAATAATATCATATCAGTAAATATTACTTGCTAAGGGGCGGCGCGGTGGTGTAGTGGTTAGCACGGTCGCCTCACAACAAGAAGGTTCAATTCCCCGCATGTTCTCCCCGCACTTGCGCGGGTTTCCTCCTGGTACTCCGGTTTCTTACTACAGTCTAAAAACATGTAGATTAGTTTGATTAATGATTCTAAATTGTCCATAGGAGTGAATGTGTGTGAATGGTTGTTTGTCTATGTGTTGCCCTGAGATGGACTGGCGACCCATCCAGGGTGTATCCCCACCTCTCGCCCTATGTGCGCTGGGATAGGTGCCAGCAGACTCCCGTGACCCAGAATAAGGGAATAAGCAGGTAAGAACATGAATGAATAAATGAATTACTTGCTAAGATATTCGCAGTGTTTGGAAGAAGTGTATCTCCTGTTGGCACTTATAAAACATTCTATAGGTTAAGTTTTATGAAGAAAACCCCCAATAGAATGCACCTACGGTACATGTCAATACAGTTGATACTAGTTCGTCCCAATTTTAATAAGGATTCTGTGTTTGCAGATAAAGAAATAATCAAATGCGTAGCGATTGGAATTCGGTGAGTGTCACTGGTTGTTGCTTATTAAACTGCAACTGCTTCAGTGTCTGCTAGACTGACTGAATTGCTAACATTCTTATCTGTTTGTCTGAACAGAGCCTGTCTATCTGAAAGTGTGCGGTGTCCAGATCATCAAGAAGGATGAATATGAATGAGAAAGAAGTTGCTTTGTGGTCTGAAGGAGGACTAAATGTCACCCTTACTATTCGCCTACTAATGCATGGCAAGGTGAGGCTTGCAAACGCTTGCATTGTAAATGTTCATGAGCAATAGTCTGACAGCAATCAAATCCCTTTCAAGGTAAAAACCCTCTCAAGGTAAAAAGCGCCATGGGTTATATAATGTAATTATATTTGAGGGATTTATTGATATATTATATTAATTTATTTCTACTATCTGATCCATATGTGGCTCATCTCCAAATTGTTAACTCAAATATGGAAGCACATGGTTGTGTAGAATGTTCTGTTCCAGCATGACAATAAACCTGAGCAGAAAACACCTGAGCTACATTATCACATGCTGGGTTATTATTAGAGTGAAAAAACACAAGTGAACTCCTTTGGAATGAACTGGAATGGTGACTGCACCTCAGACGTCCTTACCTGATATTATTGTCTGATCTCACTAATACTGTTGGAGCTGACTTACGAGATATCTCATATTCAAGCACAACATTGCACTGGAGAGTCTTACTAGAAGACTGGAGCTTCATCCAATGGCAAAATAGGAATAAATCTGCAATAGGAGGTTTTTACGATGCTTAGGTGACCACAAACTTTTGCCAATATAATTTATATAATGTATATAATGCGTGTATAAACTCACAAGTTTTTGTATTTATATATGTCTCGTTCCCTGTAGCTAAAAATATGCAGATATACACAATTGCCGTAGATTAGTGAGGTACACTATCAATCATATTTATTCAATTTGGTCAATTATAGTTTTGATATTTTGATATCCTATGTGTTGAATTATTTTGCAGGAAGTTGGCAGTATCATTGGGAAGGTAAATTTCATCATTTAATTACCTATACATTTGATTAGACTTTCATTATGTTTGTCTGCATTTTATTCTAGGTTATTTTGCATTTTTTTTTCATTTAACGTTTTTTGAAATTTTCTTACTTAGAAAGGGGAAACTGTAAAGAAAATGAGAGATGAGGTAAGTTATAAAATTAAAAAAAACTCCTTAACTGTAGATATTGATTTCTTATTAAATAAATAATTGATCAATTTACATTGCAGAATGACATGTGATCATGACTAACCAAGAATACACGTTAAAATAAATACGTTTGTGTTTGCTTTATACAATGACAAACTCAACAGGATAGATTAACAATAGAATAAAACGGGCTGGTGCTTTTTTTTTTTTTCTTTTTGAATAGAGCGGAGCACGAATTAATATATCCGATGGCTCTAGCACAGAACGGATTGTCACCATCACTGGTGGCTCCGAGGTCATCTTCAAAGCTTTTGCCATGATTGCGGAAAAGTTTGAAGAGGTGTGGCACATACTGTATATGAATAGGAGCTTGATTTTTAAGTACTACTATTTAAGACTTTTTGTAGACGTTTGTGATCAAGTCTGACAATAAATATCATGCAGTCTTTTTATTTACTTCACTTAGCTATCTAGACAATATATAATTCCATAGCTTTAATTAGTTTCTATCTGTAGAGCAGATATGCCTCCCGAATTTGTTTCAATAAATGAAGCTGTATTAAACATTAATGAGTTTCTGTTGCAGGACATACTGGCCTGCATGGTGAACAGCACAGTGTCAAGCAGACCTCCTGTCACGCTGCGCCTTGTGTTCCCTGCCAGTCAGTGTGGCTCACTTATCGGCAAAGGAGGATCGAAAATCAAAGAGATCAGAGAGGTAGACACCATCCTTCATCGGATCCAAAGCAAATTGAAAGAGTATTAAAGTAATAGAAGGTCGGTGCAGTGGCGTAAGGGGGGTCGCCTCCCAACAAGAAGGTCCCGGGTTCTTTCTGTGCTGAGTTTGCCTGTTCTCCTCCGGGTACTCTGGTTTCCTTCCACCATCCAAAAACATGCACATTAGGTTGATTGGTGAGTCAAAATTGCCCATAGGGTGAATGTTCAAAGTTCAAAGTGTTTATTGTCACGTGTACAGTAAAGGAAACAGGTTTCCGTGTACAATGAAATTCTTACTTTGCTGTCCACACCGAATGCAAAAAGTTACAAAATAATTTAAAGTAAAAAAGGAAGAAACGTAAGAAATAAGCTCATAAATACGGGTAAGTCAAATAATAAATGTGCAATGTTACATATGAATGATGTGTAAATTTAGCAGAAAATAAATGAAATTAAGCAAAAGACTATTGACTATTAAGATGTTGACAATGTACTACCAACACCGCTATTAAGGACCAATGTGCAATTGAACAGGAATAAAGAACAGTGGTGGTGCAGTGTGTGTGTGACTGGTTGTTTGTCTATGTGTGGCCCTGAGATGGACTGGTGAACTGTCCAGGGTGTACCCCTGTATGTCACCCTATGTTAGCTGGGATAGGCACCAGCAGAACCCCAAATTAGGGATTAAGCGGGTAAGAAGATGAATGATTGAATGAAGTAAAGTAATGTAAAGAAGCCCTAAAAGTGTTCATGGCATGGTCATTTTTGTTGAACACTTTCTTGGGGTTTTTTTGCCCAGCAGGAACACTTTGCCTTAGTGTGATTAATTGCTCTCATCAAAACTCAGCTTTTGTGTTTGAGCTAGGGGCAGCTTCATTAAGTCTACAGATATATGCAGTGGCCTTTTTGGCTTCAATTTCACCCACCAAATATATCTTTCACTTGTTTGTGACTATAGAGAAAGCAATTCAGAAATAGGAGTAACCCTTAAAGCAGCATTATTTTTCCTCAGTGCATTTTACAGGAGAAGAGGGCACTTTGTTGCAAGAATTGTGCTTCTGTATGTGGATTTCACAGGATAAATTTAGCTGTCCTTTCTATTCAGGGCTGAGGAGGGCAAACTGCTTGGTTGAATTCCCTGTAGTTTTGAATGTCTAGGACATGATGAGACTCCAAAGCAAAAAATAGTTTCATATTTATATAAAGTAAATCTAAATAGGTTGGCCCAAATAACAATACATACCGTAACAATGCCCAATCAATATGTGTCCCCTGAGCTGCTTCCTGAAATGTCTGCATGTTGTATGCCCAAAAGCGAAGGGAGATTTTTATGTAAGAAAATTAATTCATTTATATATTTATTTATTTATTTTACTCGTAATTTCACATTCCAATTCAATTTTTTTTATTCCAATTTTTATTTTGTCACATACAGGGTATACAGTACAACATATAGTGAAATGTTTTTCTACACATATCCCATCTTAGTAAGTTGGGGAACAGAGCACATGTACAGTGCTTAGCACTGGAACAGGAAGGGTTAAGAGTCAGTGGCGGACTTGAGACCACCTAAGCGGTGGTGGGGTTTGAACCGAGGTCTTCCTGGTGTCCAGATCAACAACTCAGCATCTTAACCATTTGAGCCTTATATTTTGTCAATCACAGTTTTGTGTGTTAGACCACAGGTGCACAAGTGCAGGTAGCCGGAGACTTGCTACCAGAGTCTACAGAGAGAGCAGTGACCATCTCTGGAACTCCCACTGCTATTACACAGTGTGTGAGACACATCTGCATTATCATGCTGGAGGTAAACAATTTTTCGTATGGACCAAATCTAAAAACACCAAACAGTGTTTTCATGTTATGACCATCGAAGGGTTCTACAAAGATTGTACAACAAATATTGTGTGTGTGTGTGTGTGTGTGTGTATGTGTGTGTGTATGTGTGTGTGCGCTATTATTAAATGATTGCTGATTAGAGTTTCCTTGTGTTTTTTGGCTTTCTCAAACTAAGAAATGTATCTATAATAATATGTAGATATTCATCTACACATGTGGTATAAAAACAATGTCATTATGTTCAGCGCATTTTTCTGTCTTGTCTGATTTTTATCCGTTGGCACTCTGGAGTTTCCCAGTACAGAAATGCATACTGTGCACTAAGAAAATGTTCGCATCTTGAATAATTATCATTTTCTATTTTTTTGTAAAGTCACCTCCGAAAGGAGCAACAATTCCTTATCGGCCCAAGCCTTCCTCTGGCAGCAATCCTGCAGTTTTTTCCCACGCACATACAACTCCTGTGAGTACTTCAATCCATATCACAAATAGTCTGAGCAGCATTTATACAATTATGAATTCAGTATCAGTACAAACATAGTGGCTTAAGCTAAACATTAATGGCTGCGTAGCTCCATTCTTGGGGGAGCTCTGAGTGTGGATATTTAGGCTAATGGTTTATTTTTGGATCTGTGTGGCCAAATAAATCTTTCTCTCAGGTTTTCAGCAGTACTCAATACAATGCTTAGTAGTCTGGTCTGGGGTTCTAAGACATGAACAAAGGCTTATCTGGGTGGTGTTACTGAATTTACATCCAGGGCTGTCTGTTTTGTTCAGTGCAGTATTTCTTTTTTCTTCAGATTTTTTGGTATTCTATTCTATTCTATTCTATTCTATTCTATTCTATTCTACTCTATTCTATTTTATTCCATTCTATAGCAGTACATTCTTAGTTAGTCGGTGGCCTCCCTCCGGAAGCATTAACATGCAGCAGGCATCTTAATTTTTCATAAACATTTAATGTGTTAGGCCAGGTGATTATTGGACATGTTCAAAGAGTGACCCCTTGTGGTTAATACTCTGAGAAGTTTGTCCTTATGCATTCAATAGGGTCTGTCAAAGTCAAAGAATTGTTTTGTGGACCTCTATTTATCCCAACCAGTCTGATGTTGTTTCTTATTTGTATAGACCTTTGCTGTTCCAGCGCAGTACACCATTCCTCCCCATGATGTGAGTGCCAATGCTGCTGCCTTATCTGAAATATTGACATCTCCTTGCTACCCAGCCACCTTCTGCCCTTTCCACCACTACACCTTCACCAATGCATTCTATTAAACATCTACATGCCCTTATATTTAAAATACTCACAGAGGGGCTGCTACTAATACAATGTAGCTATTCCTCTGAATACACAAGTGTGGCAAAACTCAGATTTCTTATGCAGGACCATACATTCATCTGACTGCCTGGTGATACTAACACCTTTTCCCAACCATTTTTTTTCACATGTTGTCACAAAAATGTGTTCAAAGAACAGAATCAAATGTGATAACAATCATACTGTCATAAATCATCATAAAGTCTAACAAGTTCTAGTAGGAGCATTAATTTTTACTGTGTGTTGTTTGTAGATGTGTTTTCCTCTGAAATAATTCCGTTTGATTGGCTAGTTCTAATCTCCCTTCCGCCCTGCAGTTGACCAAGCTTCATCAGTTGGCTATGCAGCATATCCCCATTACCTCCCTTGGGCAGAGCAACCTTACTTTTCCTGGTATGTACCCAAAAATCCCTGGGGAATTGTTTTTCTTTTCCTTTGTCACTCTGGCCATTTGGTCTATTTACTCTATACTTCAATACCCCCCATTTTCCCCTTCTGTTTAAAATTTTTTTTTTATTACGGTGAACTATGCCAAATTCATTCATTTTATTCTGAGGGAAAAAATCAATTCAATGCCATCTCAAGGCCATTAAAATCTGGAGATGTTTTCTTAGCCTAAACCGTTAATTATGTCTCAGATGACATTTTTTGCTCATTTAATTTTTTTTTATCTCATTTAGTGCATGTTTTAAGCATTTCTGTGGCTCTTTGTGATCCGGTCAAGTCACATGCAACAACTCATCCCTGACCTGATTAATCCAACAGTTATCTCCAGCGCTTTTACACAATCACACATATTTTGTAGCAGCCATACAAATAGTAACATGGCAAGATGGTACTAAAAAATACATTGCTTTACAGCAGACCTCTGAGTTTAATTAAAAAGATAATTTATTCAATGAATTTCTAATTAAATTGCCTTTTTTCCTCTGTTTGGCACCGTGTTCTTGTAAAAGCCCTTTTGCTTTCTACATGATGTAAAGTGGTATTGATTCAGGCTGTTTGGTTTCATTTTGACCTGGAACTGATTTGACTTGATTTTTACCTTGTATTTTTGACTTTGCGAAATGTTTTTTGATTGTATTGCTTTCCTAAATAGGTCTGGATATGTCCGTTTCACAGAGTTCTTATGAGCTGAGCATACCTAATGAAGTAAGTCTTTTCTTGATGGCTCGATTACACTCTGCATAAAACGCATGCATTAGCCTTTAAATTTGCTTGAGGCATAATGTGACTGATTGTCAGCTCTCATGAGAGGTCACATTTCAGTAATGACCTTATGACTCATAAGACCCGGCTCTGAGACCAGTGGAAGTACAAAAGGGTCTGAATTTTCTCCCTTGAACAGCTGCTATTCCTAGTGTGTCTTTAATCTGCCACTGTGCCAAAATGACATGCGAGATCATAACACCGGGTTAGTAATTAATAAAGCATTAGTTTTTAATTAAACTTGCCAAGATGGCTTAAGCTTTTCTGATCGTTTCCAATACCAATATCCTAATAATACTTACATTAAAACCTTTCTTTTTGATGAGTCTAAATATAATCCTTTGTTTTAATACATTATTATTACTAAACAATATTAATTCGTAATAGCAATGTTAGTTACCATTGGTGGTTAATAAGAGATTATACAATGTGCCATTTACTCTTTTCATTTCTCAGCTCATTGGTTGCATTATTGGCAGACAAGGCAGCAAAATCAATGAAATTCGCCAGATGTCTGGAGCCCAAATTAAGATAGCCAGTGCTGTAGATGGTTCAGCAGTACGTCATGTCACTATTACTGGCTCCCCAGCCAGCATCTGCCTGGCTCATTACCTCATCAGTGCCAGGTAAGAGGCACTGACAGTCACAACACAAGCCCTCTGGCTTTTACAGAGTCATCTGTGCGGTACAGTATTTTCTGATTAAAATAATATGACACTTTTATTATGTTGTTATAATAAAATATTTTATGCTTCATTGTTTTGTTCAATCCCACCTATGTTAGCATCCATCATCTTTATTAATACTTATCAAGGCATGTGGAATCCTAGTTGTCGTTTTGTGTTGTAACCCATAACATTCCCATATTGTTGGTTATTTTTTAATTCACTTTACCAATCACCCCTTTGATTCATACTCTAACTATTAACATTGTCTTATCCACTGTCTTCCCTCTCTGCTCCCTGGTGTTGGAATGTGTGTTTGGGTATTTGTTTGTGTTTGCAGTTTGGAGTTGGCCAAACTCAGCATTCAGGCTGCCTCCTCTTCCACCAGCAATACTGTTGACCTTGGTCTGAGTTTCTCCCAGTCTGCTTCTTCTGCCTCTGCTTCTGCAGCCATGCTGGCTACTCCCCCGGCAATTAACATGCACTCACCTTCGGCCATTCCGTCCATCCCAACTACCCACTATGCTCTTCCAGTTTCCAGCCTGCTTGGCATGAAAACTCTTCCTCTGCTGGCTGTACACACTGCAGCCTCCCCAGGTTTTGCTGCCTACTCCACAAAAATCCCTGCGTCAGCCACCATAAAAAAATCTGAGCATCAGAGGTTTGCCCCCTACTGACCACCACTGATTTAATTTACATCTTTAGGTCATCATTGGTATTTTTGTTGTTATTGTATATTTCTGTACACACTTGTATCCAAATGAACTGGTCAAATCTATTTCACATCATCCTGCATTTCTATTTGCAGAAATTATTCAAAAAGTGATATCAAGCCAGCTATGCTTTTATAACCATAGCTAATGTGTTTATCAATACACAACATTAATTTAAAATTATTGCTTATTATTTAAACTTAACTTGTTACATACATATTATATGCATATGTTGGGAAAATCAGTTTTTCAAAATATTTGTCTCATCAAGTAAATTATTAATTAACGCAATTATTAGTTATATACAATAAAAAGCTACAAAATATTGTTTCTGGTCATTTTAACTGTTACTGTAATGAAGCTGAGGTGATATGCTATGCAGAAAATGATGATATGCTGTAAAACTGTAGTTATTTGCTTTAGCCCTTTAGTCCTTTAGGTTTTATGCAGTAGTAACTAGACTGTAGCCTGATTAGTCATACTGACATGACTAAAGTCTCTTATTTTTCCACAGGACCATAAAGCCATATGCTTTTTCAAGGTTGCAAAATTTTTCATTAGTTAAATTATCCTTACAAAGGGAAAAGACAATGACAAGTATATGGACATTTACCAACAGAGCACAAGACCTAATAAATAAGAATGCAGAAAGTCTTACAGTGGCCTGGTAGTGCAATGCCCCATGATCTCCTGAGAATTATATTTGCTGAAAAAAATAAGTGTCCTGGTTAATTATTTTAAAAAAAACAGGCAAAAAACACCCCCTTTTATTGCTAAAAGAATATTTATTTATCTTTTAATATTATTTCCAGTTTGCTAATAGAATTCCTTCCACAAAGGAATCTCCTGTCTTCGGCAGCTGACCAACCCCATGAAAAGGAACATGTTTTTGCTTTCTCTAACTCACTTGTCTTTCTGCCAGCCAGAGTTCGAACCATTTTTCAAAGTTAAGGTCTGGTAAATGGTGTGGTGCGATGTGGTGATCTTAAAACCTTTTTATAACAAATGTCCTGCTGCAGATTAAATGTCTGCTACTACCGTCCTAAGTTACATTACTAATACAGGTTGATGAGCCTGTTCTGGAAGCGGCCCTGCAGGTGTATGGCACTATGAGCTTTAAAGTTTAGAATCATAAACAGATTCTTTCTTTTCTCAGACTTGAGGCCTGCCTATTCCTTTAGTAGAGGTTATTCTTGGTTCCATAAATTTTGGGAAATCTAATCTGGTCTCCTGAGTCATACTACTAATAAGTAGTTTTCATCATGTGTTATGGCCTCTATATTTTCGCACTTTCTCAAATGATGGATTGTGAAACCTTCACTTCTGCCCTGAGGAGGTTGATGGCGATGTTACAGGCTGGTTTTTTTTTTTATTTTCTCTACAGCTATAATAATGTTTTTGTAATTAAGTGCTCTTGTTTACTTTGTTTAACCTGTCTGGTTGTTATTATGTCGCTAGTTTTTATTAGACTTCCCTGGTTATTGATTGGCTGTACCAGATACTTGGGAAGTGACTCTGATTGATTTTTTCTCAACTTGTTTTTTCATTTTATCCTGTTTCACCTTTTGAATACTTTTATTTTCCTTTAATTCACTGATTTGGATTTATTGTTTCAATTTTATTTGTCTTTTCTTCCTGAGATTTAGCCTAAAATATTAACAGTCAATGAGCATTATCTTTAAATTCAATGGTTTTGTTCTTTAAATAAAGGTCAAATAGTTTGTGTTGCATTTTTAATAAAGTACAAAATCTTTTAACTTTCTATTGATTTCTGCAAAGATAGCATCTATTAATGCTGCAGTTCGAATGTAGTGTAGCTGTTTGCAATAATACATGTACTGCTCGACTATGAGCTAATTTGATTGATTCGACTGTACGAAGCTTGCACTTCTCCACTCCTAAAGGAAAATTTGTTTTTCAATGCATTTTTCATTGACAGTGAATATTCGATAATTTAATTCTTTTAAAGAAATCAAATATTGGGACTTATAGTTTTGTATTATCTGAGGGAAGCACACATTCTTTTCATATGCTGCAGAAATTTCATCTACTTATACTTTACAAGATTATTCTTGCACAGATTGAACTGGATTAACATTTTCAATATTTTTTATTTCATCTATCCAAATTACTGGTTTGTGTGCAAACCAGAATAACAAAGTATTTTAATGGTATTTTGTCTTTCAGCCAGTACAAGAATTGAGTTTAAAACAATATCTGGAGGGCGGCAGGGTGGCGTAGTAGTTATCACGGTTGCCTCACAACAAGAAGGACCTGGGTTCAATTCCCAGACCGGGTGGTCTCTGCCTGACCTTGCATAGGTTTCCTCAGGGTACTCTGATATGTACACTAGGTTGACTGGTGAACCTATATTGCCCAAAGGAGTGAATGTGTGTGTGAATGGTTGTTTATCTATGTGTGGCACAGTCCTGTGATGGACTGGCAACCTGTCCCAGGTGTACCCCTGCATCTTGCCCTATGTGCACTAGGATAGGCTGCAGCAGACCCCCCATGACCCCAAAGTAGAGAATAAATGGGTAAGAAGATGAATGAATGAACCAACATTGTCTAGAGATCTACTATTGTATTTTTCTATTATAGCGCAAGCCTAATTTTATAAATGACTCTAACTTAATGGCTTTTTAACAAATGTCTTTCTGTTGTCAAGGATAAATTTTTTCCCTTTTCACTAACTAGGCATGAAAAAGCCTTTACACAGAAACTGAATTAACAGATCGTCTCACACATTCACTATACACGCATCTGCATGTTGTCACTTGTTCAGCTCACTTCAGGCTTCTGTCTTCTGTTCAGCTGGTAGTGACCCTATTTAAAATTGATGTAACAACCTCACCTCTAAAATCATGCACACCAAATTCACCGCCAATTTCTAGAATACAACTTCAATCCCAACTGTTTGGGAAATCAGGTCTGCATGTTAAATCCTGCATATCTTTGGTCTGAATCGATTAATATTGTATTAGAAAGAGCTTTATTTGTGAAGAATTGAAGCAAGAACAAACAGCTACTGAAATGCTTCCCAGCCTCCATTTTTGTTTAATGCTTACTGAAAGATTTTCTCATCTTGCACCATCAGAGAAGGCTTGTGAAAATTATGGCTACAGACAACAAAAATCAATCACTTTAATGACCATATGTGCTGGATAGGGGTCATTTTTAAAGACATAATCACCTCACAATAGACACAAGGGTCCTATTGTGTGTAAGAAAAGTTAACTTCCCAGGGGTGATAAATCTTTTCTGGGCTTAGTTTATGGAGATATTTGCTAAGCAGCTTGTAAGTTATTATTAGGTCCTCTAAGTAGAACCGTACTATTTGTCTACTATCTTTTAAGGTGTGTGTAATTTGTATTTAAGTTTACTTGAAACTCTCTTGTCTATCTTGAAATGGGTTCGAATCGTAAAAAAAACCCCCATTTTTTTCTATTTTGTAACTCATCAATGATCAGAGTGACCATGTTTTATTCCTCAGGATGACACTCACCTTTATTTTATTTCAATCTTGGCGTTGACTTTCAACCAGAACTACAAATACCCCCTATTGTTGTTCCATTTACCACTTTACTTCTGAAGCTAGCTGGAGTTTGTTAATATTCAAACAATGCTGGTAGCGTATAATTTTCTGCCGATAATACACTTATGAGAAAGTTGCTTAAGGCCTTGCTCCTAGCAAGTCACTTCCTGGAACATTTTATATGGACATTAACATTATCTACATTACCTTAATGCAGCCACATAAATACTTGATGTCATTTATTCATCCATTCAATCATTTATTTATCTTATTTATCTGCAAACTTACTTCGTAATACAGGGTCAAATGGTTCTGCTGGTCCTATTCCATATTTCTATAATTAGTGTCTGATTGCTAATGGTGTAATGCTGACTGACTTCTATGTGTCTTCACATTATATAGTACTGATTTTCCTAACACACATTTTTCTTGTTACTGCCCATCAATTATCCAATGTTCACAGACCCATACAGATTCACTTTCCATGCCAAATATATATATACATAATTTTACACACATTGCTCGATTCAAATGTTTACTGCTCGACATTCCTGCACATCACAGAAAGCCATTTCCATACACAGAGGCTGCTCAGGTGGTTGTTTTATCTTTTATCTTGAGATTGGTCCAATGCAATTCTCTCCTGGCAGGTGAATCTTGGTACAGGATGAGAATGCACAGTTAATAATGGGAATCCAGTCCATTGCAGGGCAACACACAAAAACGTGTACACACACACACACACATACACACACACACACACACACACACACACACACACACACACACACACACACACACAC
>JAOTRA010000032.1:6728730-6742060 GCA_026260255.1 Pseudolaguvia tuberculata
TATATATATCACGTTTCACAGTTATTAGGCTATTTTATCATTTCCTCTATTTCAGTAAAGGCTGATAAAAAAAAAAAAAAAAGGTGTTGTTAAGCCAAGGACAGTTTAAGTCTCCTGAAAAGCCTTCATATTGGTATTGCACAATGCATCATATCCAACTAAATATCATTAATTTTATGTGGCGGTTAGGATATGAAAATCAAATATATTTTTAAAAGCAGTCCAGGGGATTGATGTCTCCATTTGTTGCTTTTGATGAGGCGAGGTTTTTCAGAACTGCTGAATGGAGCATTATGTAGCAGTCTCTGGGATGTGTTGCTGGGGCGGTATGCTTAGAGACACTTGAGGAAGTGCCATGGGGTTCAGATGAAAGTGAGTGCTATTGGTAACATCCTCCACAGGCAGTTGTTCATGAATATCAAAGAACATCTGCGAGCGGCAGCATCGTTGGGAATCAGATTGAAGGTGCAAACATGCTTGCACAATCGTGTCTAGCATACAGGCTGTGCTTTTAGTCACTTGCTGGCTGTCATTAAATGTAAGGCTTGACATTAAACATTTTCCTTCATTTATGGCATAACAAAATAGTGTCAGAACTGTCACTGGGACTTGCAAAGAGGAAAGATATAAAAAAAAAAAAATAGCACAACGCCTTCACAATTGTGCCACAGCCACAAATAAGGTACTTTCAGATTGGATACTGGCATACTTTGTAAGTGTGTTACCACCCGGGCAGAACATGTCTTTCCCTCATGTTATAACAGTAGCTCACAGCATGGTGTTGTAGAAGCTTTTTAAGACCACAGTCTTACTGCCTGTTTCCCTTCTGTGCACTCCATTTTGGCGACCCTGCGTCACGCAAGCCATTGCCTTGGCAACACACCGAAAAACCGGAGCTCCTCTTTAAGAGCTTAGACACTGGGGTCACCGTGAAGCCAAGCAGGTTGCAGTAAACAGGCTGAGTGAGAGCTTAAAAGCCCTTCACATTGTGGAATGGCAGTCAGAGAGGCCACAATGCTGGGGATTAGGAGGTCTCATGTTTTTAAATGAGATTTAACAATGATTGGGCAAAATATTCATGACAGATTATGATCGACTTTTTACAGTTTAATATTTAATAGCATCCCCTATGATAAATGTTGACATACTATTATATGCATAGGTATGTAATAAATATATACTTACAAATCACTGAACTAATCTTGAGTAGAAGCCATTGTTTCTCCCAGTACAGCTTTAATTCTTGATTCCTTTAAATTGACCAAGATTTTAGAAATATTTCTGCAGATTTTCTTGATGCACTTTTTTGCTGTGGATCTCCGGTTCCAGACCATCCCAAAGGTGTACTGAAAAACAGTGAACGTGTCATCATGTTCAGCCACTAGTTTTTGTTTTGTGATATGGGGAGTTATATTTCGGATGGAGCAAATAGAAATGCACCATTTGTAGCCATGAAGGGAAAGTCAGCAGGAAAATGAAAAATATAATGTGACTCTAGCACTGTATGTGATATTTATTCGGCATAAAGTGTAGCAAGAAAACATGCTTTCAAACTATTATATCACAATTAATAGATCCAGGTACACTGAATTATGCTGTTGTTATCAACTACTACAAACCAGATTCCAAAAAAGTTGGGACACTGTACAAATTGTGAATAAAAATGGAATGCATATATCAGAATAAGATATAGATAACATATCAAATGTTAGAAATGTCATTCCAAATATTGGCTCATTTTTGATTTCATGAGAGCTACACATTCCAAAAAAGTTGGGACAGATAGCAATAAGAGGCTGGAAAAGTTGAATGTACATGTAAGAATCAGCTGGAGGACCGATGTGCAACTTATTATTATTATATTATTATTATTGTCAATTGGCAACATGATTGGGTACAAAAGAGCCTCTGAGAATGGCAGTGTATCTCAGGCAGAGGATCACCATATCCCCCAATGCTGCGGTGAAAATATCAGAAAGGTGTTTCTCAGTCAAGAATTGCAAAGAGTTTGAAGTCGTCATCATCTACAGTGGATAATATCATCCAAACATTCAGAGAATCTGGAACAAACTCTGTGCGTAAGGGTCAAGGGCAGAAGACCTTACTGGATGCCTGTGATCTTTGGGCCCTTAGACGGTACTGCATCACAAACAGGAATGCTACTGTAATGGAAATCACAACATGGGCTCAAGAATACTTCCAGAAAACATTGATTCATTCATTCATTCATTCATTCATTCATTCATTCCCGCTTATTCCCTTACTCTGGGTCATGGGGATATACACAGGGCAAGAGGCGGGGGTACACCCTGTACAGATCGCCAGTCCATCTCAGGGCACACATAGACGAACAACCACTCTCACACACACATTCACTCCTATGGGCAATTTAGAATCACCAATCAACCTAATGAACATGTTTTTGGACTGTGGAAGGAAACCAGAGTATTCTGAGGAAACCCACACAAGAGTGAAGAGAACATGCAAACTCTGCAAAGAAAGATCCCTGGCCTGGGAATCGAACCAGAGACTTGTTGTAAGGCAACCGGGCTAACCACTATGCCACGCGCCACCTAAAAAGCAATATTTTTTCTTTAATTTCTTTAACAAAGATTAATTGTACTTAATTAATGCGTGGAGCATTATAAATATAAATGCGTCTCTGCAGTGGATTTTTGCATTCAATTATCTAACTTCTGTCTCTGTATCTCCCGAAAAATATTAGCATTTTTGCTCCATTGTATTTATTTATACTGATAAATTCTGTATTATATTTTAGGCTGACGCACTTGCATACAAAATCACCGCAATAATTTTAAAGTAAGAATTATTTCCAGATAACAGAAACATCCAGGCATGTAAACAACTCATTTGGGTTATTGCTGTTTTGTTCAAAGTACCTATGTGCTTGTGACATACATGACTGACATGACACAGTTGAATAATGAAATGAGCTTTTCTCTTGTCAGTTAAACACCCTAAAACGATTAAGTCCTTACTCAGGGCCAAATGTCGAGCAAAGTATCCAATAGTATGCTAAATTCATTTACATTGCACTTTGCTAGGATAGAATATGGAGGGTTAAAACCATTTTCTGTATGTTCATTTGTTTAAAAAGGATATGAAAAAGTTTTTTTCTTGTCCATGTTGATGATAATACTGTTGCTCTTTTTTAATGTTAGCAAAAACATGGCATCCCATACCCAACAACACAAAAAACAACTTTCATTTTTCCTCCAGCAATACAAAGCAAGGTCATTTAGACACATTTATAATGCATGTGTGCTGAAAGACTGCATTAGAGGAAGATTTTTCTCTGTGATTTGGAGAGCAGTGTTCATTTGCTATGCTTCAAGCTCTCTTTAAAAGCATAAACTTTAATGAGTTACATATAAAAGATCATCCCGTTTTCAGGGATCAAGCATTTCTTCTCTTCTGGCCTTTACCTGAATTACTGCTAAAATATAAAGAAATAAAGTACCAAGGATTACCTAATGGTATTTTCTTATACCGTGCTAGCTTGGTCCTTAGAATAAGGGGATTGCCTGATATCGATTTCTTATTATTGATTTTAAAATGTGATGCTGTTGTTTGAGTTTATTTTTCGGTTCTTCATCCTTCCATTTCATCTCGCTTCTCTTTCCATCTGTAACCATTTTAGTTAACGGTTACTTTTACACAAGTCATATTAACTTATATTTATAGTCAGAGATTAATGCCAGATGCAAATGTTCTTGATAGAACAGCAATGATGGTGTCATTTCCATAAACAGACTTGGTATTCAGGAGGGACGCTGAAACTCAGATCGAAATCATTATAAGGACAACCAACCTCACTGACGATTTGACAGCATCAACTAAATATTTATGCAGATTGATGCACCTATATTCCGAGAGTGCACCACTTCTGTCTACAATAATACCTTTGTAGAGGCTGAAAAACCTAATATCTAGGCTTGGTGCATATCAGTTTGCCATGGAAAAAAGAGTGGAAAGCATGTTGCCCAGACCAAGTGTCAGAAGCAATTAAAATGGCATTTTGTGGTTTCTTTTTATACTTAAAAGGTCAACATAGCGCACATCCTAAAATGGCAGCACATGTGCTAGTTCCATTAAATCATATCAACTTCTGTCTAAGTCTCAGGGGTATCAGAGCCAATCTCTTTTACAATGGTAGCCAAGCAAGAAAGCTAAAATCACTATTTTTTGTTTTATCCATGGCTGGCTGTTTATACAGTGACTAAATGTAGAACTTTGTCATTGTCAAAGACTTTATTATAGTTCTTATTGAACACTTATGGAAAATGCTAAGATTTGCCTTATGTTTTTGTGCAGTACAGTGAAAATTACACAAGTGACATATACTGTATATTGTATATCCTGTTTATGTATTGTATTGTGAGGCCCTTGCCAATACACAGCCTGTAAAATTGAAAGGTCTAATTACTATAAAATCTAAAAGTGTCATGGTACTAACAATATGCCTTTATTACCAACAATATAGTAATAAAGGTATGATTTGATCCACATTAGAATATTGATAACTGTTTCTGGGATGACTGGTATCTGGTTTTACATGTTCTGGCTGCATTGGATGATGTTTTATAATATGCAGAGACTGGCTCACTGCATTGCCTGAATACTTTTGCTATGTAGTTTTTGTATATGGAATGTCCCATATTTCCTGTCTGTGTCTTGTTGTCAATGACGTTGAGTAGCAACCGATAAACATTACTGCTAACAGAAGTCAAATGATTATTGAAAAAGTAGCTATACTTATATATTATTATTATTATTATTATTATGCTAAGCACAGACCTAGTACAGATTTATTTGATTATTATTGTTTTTAACGCCATACCAGCACCCAGGTTATATTCATGGCAACTTCAAACTTGTACTAACATGCATGTTTTGACCTGTGGGAAGAAACCAGAGCTCACACTGTAAATCCATGCAATCACGGGCTGATCATGCAAACCCCACAAAGAAAGGCCCCTTGCCCGAGAATAGAACCCAGGACCTTTGTACTGTGAGCTGACAATGCTACTGTGTATGCCACCGTGCCGGTGACTTTAAACAGATAGAGACTCGACTGTATGATGATTAGTGTACTTATACAATGCCATTATGCAGCTTATGTCTAAAGCATAAGACTAATGGTGGTCTTTAAATTGCACATCCATAAATTATTTACACCTTAACTTCCCTACCTAGTAATTATCTTTGGTTTGACATTGCAATATTATATAACTTATATGCAAACCCTGCGGTCTCTAGTGTCTGAACAGCGCATTTTGTTCTGTAGTGGTGGTCTGTTCCAATTCCCAGGAGGACCATATTCATGCAGATTTTTGTGCGTATGTGTGTGCTTATGCTGCAGTGTAACACAAATAAGCTCATTCAGGCTGCTATTATGTACATCAGAAGAGAGAACTGGATATTGTACTGTAAAATGAAAAAGATCGGAACTCTTAAGGTATGGTAAAGTGTTCGTTTGTTAATGAGCTAATCAAAACCCAATAGATACAGAAAGTGAACACTGTGTCGTAGGTTGGGAAATCATTCTCTTAAGACCAGCATCAAACGTACTAATTTGCATTTAAATGTAGGTATATCACATTCAGTTATGCTGCTGTTTAAATGGGCCAGAGGTAAACGCTAAGCACATCCGAGCCTTTCACTAAATCTATTCTACAGAATATAGGGCTGGGTTAAGAGATACAATCAGCACAGCAAAGGATGTGTCTTTGGACTGCTTCTTACACCAAATTTACAAATCATATTTTCTCAGCTATTTTATTTTAATAAAAATATATAATAGTGATCCTAAATGTTACAAAGACAGGCCAACTCGATATGTTTGTTTTAGGCAATGATGTGAAAAATGAAACATCTTTTGTAATCTTCAAACTTGAAAAAGGTAAAAATGGATCGAAAGAACTCTAGAAAGGTTAATGTATTTTCAGACTGAGTTTGACTATTTTTTATTTCCCTTTCAATGCTTTTAGGACCCAATTGTTACGCGGACACTGCAGTTATCCCGGCGGGGCGCGAAGTAAAGATTGACGATTGCACCATCTGCTACTGCACATATGAAGAAGGAACCTGGCGCATTGAACGACAGGCTACTTGCAGCAAGAATGAGTGCCAATGAAGCTAAGACTAGCTACAGCCCACACCACATCCAGCCTTTACCTAGACAGGTGTCAGTTAAGAGGATGCAGCCCAGCTGGACTCTTGAATGGATTAATAGCAGCAGTGAGCCTCACATACATTTGTGGGAATTTGTGGGAGATTACATCTGTCATGACTGTTTGTGACAGCTTGTCACGATTTGACCTCAGTAACACTGTAAGTTAGCCTCTCTGAAAGGTCAGTGGCCAGGCTGTTATATGACAACTTTGAATTTGTACCGAGATTTTTAACTAGTAAGATATTTATTTACATACGTCTTGAAAAATTACAGAGACAAGATGAGATTTGATTTACAGTTAAATTATATTTTTTATAGTTACTGTATTTTGATATGTTGTTATATATGTAACAGGGTCAGACTTAGTGGTACTTGTTAGAAGGGATGCAGAAAAGAATCAGCCACAGCAGATGAAGGTGAAACAATGCGATTTCAGGAAGACAAGCTGTAGCCAGCAATCAAGTGATAAACACTCTTCTCAGCATGTTCTACAGCACAATGGATGTGATAACAGTTAAAGAGAAAATAAAAGATAGAAGCTAAATATAATGTTTGTATCTTAGTTTTTTTTTTTTTTTGCGTTCTAAACTAAAAGACATTTTAACCTGAAGGTGTTTCTGTATTCGTGTTTTCATGTTTTAAATAAATCAGCTTACACTGTGTATTAATGTGTATGCTTTAAACATTTCTGGTATGTGGATAAAAAAAATAGGATGCTGTTTCAGTGTTTTCAATTTTTTAAAGAGCTTTTCTCAAAATGTGGTTGTTTGGGGGGCATCAAGGAAGAGGAAGAGGATTTAACTTAATTGTTAGTTGTCCAAAGCATCTGAATAAAACCTTAATTAAGGTTTGGATGATTGTCATAGCACCTGGAGGATAAGGGTGTAAGCCAAGTTTACTGGCAAATGTCAAAGCAATTCATCAGCATCCACATTGAATGGCATACTATAAAACAATGGGTGTACTGAGATGAACTAGTTTTCCCACAGTAAATAGGAGAACAACCGGCTCCAACACCAGGTGTTGTGATATTAATGGATTATGAACCACATGAAGCAATAAAGAAATTTAATTACACCCATAATCCTAAATGACTTTTTTTTAAACTGCTACCAAGCCAGACACCACAAAATCACCATTTCAAACATCAAAACATTTTTCATTTAACACTTAAAAATCTCTCTAAATAATTATGCTATGCATCAATTATAGTTCCTTATCCATAAATTGATTACGATAGTGGATAGCAGGGTCGCATCACAACAAGAAGGTCCCAGGTTCGATTCTCGGGTCGGGGATCATTCTGTGCGGTGTAACCATGTTCTCCCAGTACTTGCGTAGGTTTCCTCCGGGTACTTTGGTTTCCTCCCACACTCCAAAAACATACAGATTAGGTTGATTGGTGATTTTAAATTGTCCATAGGAGAGAACATGCGTGTGAATGGTTGTTTGTCAATGTGTGGCCCTGCGATGGACTGGCGACCTGTCCAAGGGTGTAACCCCACCTCTCGCCTTATGCTAGCTGGGATAGGCACCAGCAGACCCCCGTGACCCCTAATTAGGGAATAAGCGGGGTAAGAAGGTGAATGAATGAATGAATGAATGAATGAATGAATTACACCTATGAAGGTCCCAGGTTCAATTCCCGGGTCCAAAAACATGTAGATTAGGTTGATTGATGAATGTGTGTGTGAGTGGTTGTTCATCTATGTGTGGCCCTGCGATGGACTAGCAAACTGTCCAGGGTGTACACCTGCCTCTCGCCCCGTGTGCGCTGGGATAGGCTTCAGCAGACCCCCACGACCCCGAATATTTTAAATTTTTGATTTTGATATACTTTATTGATCCCATGAGGGAAATTCTTTTTTCGCATATTTCTGTGAAAGTTGCCTCACAAAAAAAGGTCCTGGTTTTCGATTCCCGGTAAAAGGAGTCTTACTGTGCAGAATTTGCATGTTCTCTCTGAGCTTGCATGGGCTTTTCCCCAGTACTCTGGTTTCCTCCCACATTCCAAAAACATTAGGAAATAAGTGGGCTAGAAGAAAAATGAATGAATGTATTTGTATCTGATGATCAGTGCCCCTATAATAGTCTCCAGATCGTCTGAGACTGTTGGAGTTATGGGGGAAGAATGAAGAAAATAGTTTTTAGTAATATATAAAACCATATCATGACTTGACATGGCTTTATCACTTCATATCATCGAAAAATGCCTGAACTATGATTCATACCACCGACTGTAGATTCGGTTACAGATTCTGACACACAGCAGATCTAATCCTGCATTGAAATGTGAAAATCAGCTTGGGGATGGTAGCAAATAAAGTGAGATGTATGCACATGCATTATAGAATGAACTTTGCCACACAAACACTGTTATGCATCTGTATGCAAAAGACTTTGAGTCTTTCTTTCCTTTTTTTCCTGGCTGTCGCATGCTGGCTAGAAGCAAAGTTTAGTGAGTAAACATGAAACATGCATGCATTGATTTTCCATTACATTGACTTGCATCGGAGCTGAAGAGATAAAGGTTAAGATCTTTGCTTAAAGGTACAAGATGGCTGCATGACTAGACAAACTCACAACCTAACCTGATTTATTACTGTAATTGATAATAAACAACATCCTTATTCCTTTCAGCAACGTAATTAGAAAAGTTGCACAAAATAAAGAGTTTAAAAAAAAAACATCTGTAAATAAGCAGCTTGTAAGCATCTGTTTAATGATTCTATCCTTTAATCTGCTTTCCATAAAATATTCATTATAACTCAGAAAAAATATTTCGATCGGGGATTTGAACAGATTTAGTGGTAGCATATACTTTAACTGATACCCAGTGAGAGTCCAATTAAAATACTAACAGTAATGACCACATATCCAGAAGGATGCCCTAAATTAAGCTTCCTCTTTGAAATGGAATTCCCCAAAGACTATTAATACCCAGCTAGCATCAGCTTCATTCAAACAGAACCCTTAATGATGTGTTGCAGTAGAGCAAAACGATTACCCTCCTCCCCTCGTATACAAAGCATATCATTTTCCCTTAACAAGCAGAAACACCAGGGTTTTACTCGGTAGCCTGCACCCCAAAATCCTCAGCGCTAAATTAAAACTTATAGAATTTACATAGGTGCAGCTGGACACAAACTTTTATCGAGTTGTTCATTCAACTGTAGGGATTTTGCTGTGAAAAGAGTTATTTATAGAAATGGATATTCAATTGCATCTAACAGTGAATGATTTCCTCTGTATTACAGTTTTGTCAAAGGACTGTCTGTCATCTAACTGGTTTTAATGATCCAAAGAAGCCTTGTATAGATTTTGACAGTAAGGATAATTTTATTCTTTCCGTGATATCCTACATAACAGCGATGACACTGACAGTGTGGATTGAAGAATAAACATGGCACAGCTGAATTTGTTCTAGGCTGAACACTTTACTTATAATTTGGCAAGAGGAAGAAAGGCACTCATTGAAAATATCATTAGTGACTGTGCTTTAATCTTCCCACACCACTACTAATTACAAAACGATAACAGAGGTTCAGAATTAGCAAAGCTGATGGAGAAGCACAGAGCTTATTTATCAGGATATATTGTTCATTATAGATAGAAAGGTAAAAAGCAATTAATATGTATTATATTACTAGTACAATAAAATATAACCTCCAGAAAATATTACCTAATGACCTATATTTGGAACGAACAATTCTATTTGCAGTACTTGCTTTTTAGATATTAGAAACAAATGGAATGTTCTCCCCGCGCTTGCGTGGGTACTCCGGTTAACCCCCACAGTCCAAAAACATGCAGATTAGGTGGATTGGTGATTATAAATTGTCCATAGGAGTGAATGTGTGTGTGAATGGTTGTTTGTCTATGTGTTGCCCTGTGTACACCCGTCCAGGGTCTACCCCCGCCTCTCGCCCTTATGTGTGCTGGGATAGGCGCAGCAGGTCACCATTTGCCCGAATTCGGGAATAAGCGGGTAAGAAGATGAATGAATGAATGAATGAATGAATGAATGAATGAATGAATGAAATAGATATTTGAAATAAAATGATTGTGTTCTGGTGCAGTGGTGTAGTGGATAGCACGGTCGCCTCACAATAAGAAGGTCCAGAGTTCGATTCCCTAGCCGGGGATCTTTCTGTACGGAGTTTGTATGTTCTACCCGTGCTTGCGTGGCTTTCCTCCGGGTACTCCCGTTTCCTCCCATAGTCCAAAAACATGCAGATTAGATCGATTGGTGATTCTAAATTGTCCATAGAAGTGAATGTGAATTGAATGAAATTGTTTGTCTATGTGTTGAATGAATGAATGATTGTGTGCATGCATCTTTAATAAAACAGTTTATAAGGTTTTTGCATAATTTTAGCTTAACAGTATAAAAATGCGCTTGTTAATGCATTATGTTTATTTTTTTCTATTGATTCCTTAATCTTATAACCCACGGTAGCGCGAATCATAATAAATTTCTCATTGACAGTACTAACAGCATCTTATGGTCCAAAGAAGGTTAGATGTAGTAAAGCTCTTTACCAACCTATGAACATGCTCTTGGCTATGGAGGCATGAGTTCCTGCAAAGTTTGCTGATTTTGTTGCTCAAACACAATTGATTAAGTGTTTCACAGGTGTGATGAAACAGTGAAACCACTGAATCATCTTGGACGACAGGACGTAACAACTAGCAAATAAAGTGATTAAAAGAGAGAAAACATGGGCACATCGTTTGTTTTGGACAGCAACAGAAGTAGCGGGTAGCTATTGACAATCTGCTTTTGTAAGCCATGGTGGTGTGTTGCATCTCCCTGTGTTTGCGTTATTGATTGGTATGTGGCTCTGTTGGGGAGTGATTGGGCAGGAAGGATAATCCTGCACATCCTGCTTCATGCCAGAGTTAGTGTGTGTTCAGGGAGAAACTGCCGTCGCTCACCAGTCTGCAGTGACCTGAATATACAATGTGCTGTAGTGAAAATCAGCTCTGGAGAGAACATTGCTTCAGTACAGGTGTCTGCATGAGTAGATGTCAAAGCAACTGAACACCAAGTCATGTTAACAAAAACCTGTTTTTTCTTTCTTTGCTGAGTCAGAGAAGTGCTACAAGCTGTGTTTAAATATTCTGCAGAATTTATAAAATTTTATTTAATTTTTATTAAATTTATTAAATGATATACCTTCATTTAAGTATTATAAAACTCTTTTGTCTTTTCTTTTGTTGAATTCAGGTATAAAATTGTTTCTTGTATTGTTTTTGATTCTCTAATAGAGTCAAAAGCAATAATCCAAATAACAGCCAAACGCAGCAGATGTTTAAGGGTTATTGTAATAAACATGCCTAGAAATAGTATATTTGGTATTTTTCAATAGGAAGTAGTGGATATATTCATTCATTCATTCATTCATTCATCTTCTTACCCGCTTGTTCCCAAATCAGGGGTCACAGGGGTCTGCTGCGCCTATGCCAGCACACATAGGGCAAAAGGCGGGGCTACACCTTGGACGAGTCACCAGTCCATCTCAGGGTAACACATAGACAAACAACCATTCACACACACAATCACTCCTATGGACAATTTACAATCACCAATCCACCTAATCTGCATGTGTTTGGACTGTGGGAGGAAACCGGAGCACCCGGAGGAAACCCACGCAAGCGCGGGGAGAACATGCAAACATCCGTTCAGAATGATCCCGGCCCGGGATTTGAACCCGGGACCTTCTTGTTGGGAGGCGACTGTGCTATCCACTAGGCCACTGTGCCGCCCGGTTTCCTTATTTTTAACAGAAAATGCTGGATATAATAATAATATTATACGGTATAATATTATTGCTGCCATATTAACTGTAGGATTGTTAAAAACTATATTTGACAGTAAAAGACGTATGTTTATGCCTAAAAGTTTTGAAAGAGAACATGCTCAAAAGTCACAAAGGAGGTAATCAGTAGGAAAGAAGAAGTGCATTTGACATTCTTTAAATGAGGTACTGCTTAAACCCACAGTTAGATGACACCAATTAAGATGCTAAAAGAATAGCTTTCACTCTGTCAGTTGCAATAAATATCTTTGGTCCAGGCAATTTTAGCCTACAGCCCAAGAAAATCAAAACAGGTTGGCTGTGCAATTGCATTGTAGTTTAATAATAGGAACATAGGTTTCTCAAGAGACAAGGCCATTTCACCAAATAACAGAACAAGTTTATTACACTGCATGTTACCTGCCTAATATTACCTCTTACTCCTTAATTGAAGCTGTTGACTGTGTTGTAAAGAAATGAAAAGTCAGAAGGCATGGCTAAGCAGAAATTTTGTGTGTGTGTGTGTGTGTGTGTGTGCGTGCGTGCGTGCGTGCGTGCGTGCGTTTGTGTGTGTGTGTGTGTGTGTGTGTGTGTGTGTGTGTGTGTGTGCTATGTATTTAAAAGCTGTCTTTCCCAGCTCTGATCTTTACAAATATATGCCATATCCATGTGGTTCCTCTCCAAACTGTTGCTACAAATATGGAAGCACATGTTGGACTACCAATCTGTCCAAGGTATACCCCTGCCTTTTGTCTTATGTTTGCTGGAATAGGTTCCAGCAGACCCCTGTCACTCTGGATTAGTTATTATTCATTTGTATTATAATATAATAACATTACATTTTTGTTTATTTAATCAATCGTATTTTCAGTTTAATTTACAATTTAATTAGAATTTTTACACCCACAATGGCTGAAGGAGGAGGAGAAATTAACCTTGTCTTGGACATAACAAAAACTTTTAAAATACGTTTTTAAAGAAAAAGGCATTGTGAGCAGAGTTTGCCTATCAACGAAGATAACTAAGCCTGGGAAAGAGTTTATACACCACATCCAAACCAGTACCGCCCACCGGTATTGCTGACTTACAGTTTTTAAATGTACCATACATTTTATTACATTATTTTTATGGTTTTGTCATGTTATTAGATAACTATTGATTCTGAACTGCTTTAGATGATACATGAAATTTCTCTCTGTCTGTAATGACACACCAGTTTATATTGTGTTTTCGTATAATGTTAATGGTTTCTATAATCAATTCAATTCAATTCAATTCAATTCAATTCAATTTTATTTGTATAGCGCTTTTTACAATAGTTATTGCCTCAAAG
>JAOTRA010000032.1:6782878-6806997 GCA_026260255.1 Pseudolaguvia tuberculata
TGTGTGTGTGTGTGTGTGTGTGTGTGTGTGTGTGTGTGTGTGTGTGTGTGTGTGTGTGTGTGTGTGTGTGTGAAACCTGAATACACCGACATATTGGGGTCCCAATGGGTACAAAAGCTTGTAAATCAAACAAAATAGAGAAAGAGTAATGCTGAAAGTTGTCGGTAAGGGGATAGAAAATACAGCTTTTAGATTAATTTTTATTCTCATCACACATTTATAACTACAAGGTAACAAAATACTGTTTGGCATCTAATCATACGTTCAAGAGCAGAAAGTGCAGTATGTACAGTATGATTGCAGAGTAGTATGGACAGATAAGAGCAGTGTGAGATGTGGAATACATTACTATTAATGTACAAAGAGCAAATAGATGGAGTATGGACAGTATAAACAATCTATACAAGAGATTAGATGGAGTAATAACCATTACAACAATAGAGAATGTCCACCAGGATAGGTAACCAAACATGTATGTTGCCAATGAATCACGATGGCGGAGTGATTTAGCAAACGAACTGTAATTTAGCTACATATCTTGTCCATAGTTCTGTCCGTTGAATAATAACCAGTGTGTTTGCATCCGATCTGATTTAATGTCTGCTCTAATGCTCATGAAAAGACTGATTCAATAAATAATGCAGGCCCTAACAATCTCCCAATACATTATCATAATATGCTCTGATTTAATTTTATTGGCCTGTGTATTATTTAGAAGAATCCGTCTTAACATGCATATTTCTTCCTAGCAGATGTGACATTATTTTATCACTAGGTGTGGTTTATCCATCTTAATTCACCCTGTTCATCTTTCACAGGTCATGAACCAGGACTGATGCAATTAGTAAACTATTATAGAGGAGCAGACAAGCTTTGTCGTAAAGCATCTCTGGTCAAGTATGAATAGATTCTTCTTTTTTCACTGTTCACTTCAGGGGTTGTCATAGCCGGATCCTCTCCATCCCATTACTTAACACCTACTAACTTTGTCCTCATTTATTTCACCAATAGACTATTTTGGTCTTTGTCTTTGCTTCCTGCTTGCAGTTTCATTTGCATTATCATTCTATGGATATTTCCACTATCCTTCAGACAAATCTCAATCTGTCCCCTCTGCTTTACCCACGAAATAAGCCGTTCTTCAGATGTGCACTCTTTGATTAATTACATATGTTCTGCACTTAATTAGAATTTATTATAAACATAATGACTGATATATCTGATTATGCATCTTTTGCAAAATCTGTATATGTCTGTTATCTTTTTACCCTCACAGATTAATAAAAATGAGTCCAGATCTGAAAGATTCGTGTAACTGGTTCCCTGATTCATACATCATTTATCCCCTCAATCTCAACACTCCTGTTGCTCCTGCAACCAACAGCATAAGCCACCTAAAGAGCAACCCAAAGACAGACGAGCGAGAAGTCTTTCTTGCCTCTTACAACACGAAAAGGGAAAATGGGGAGGGAACAGTGTGGATCGCTAAATCGTCGGCTGGAGCGAAAGGTAAGAATAAAACAAAACCAATGCAAATACTAAAGTAACTTAAACCTTTTTGTTTGTATACTTTAGCCTTTATGGGTTTTTTGGTGAGTTACAGGGCCATATAGCTGAATGTTTACACTTGTCAGTCTCATTGGACTTCAACTAAAGTGCAGTATGCTTGACCAGGGGGAAATAAAATTGATAAAACAAATTGTATTTTCTTTAACTGTGTAGGCATATGCAAAGTATGTATTAAACTTTCTCCAGTGTTAGTAATTACATTCTAAGATCTTTGTTTATTAGGGGCTGGAATCTTGATATCTCAGGATGCAAACCAATTACTCCAGTTCATTGATAACCAAGACCAAGTTCATGTTATTCAAAAGTATCTGGAGCGACCGCTGCTGTTGGAACCCTGTCACCGCAAATTTGATATAAGGTATGATAAACAGCCTTACAAGCACAAAGCAGAAACAAAATCTTATTGATTTGAAACATGTGATGTGTTAAGGAGCTGGGTGCTCGTGGACCATCAGTACAACATCTACTTGTACCGTGAGGGAGTGCTGAGGACATCCTCAGAGCCGTACAACAGCTCCAACCTGCAGGACATGACCAGCCACCTGACCAATCACTGCATCCAGAAAGAGCACTCTCAGAACTACGGCCTTTATGAAGAGGGCAATGAGATGTTTTTTGATGAGTTCAGAAACTACCTGCTGAATGTTCACAACATTTCCATGGAAACATCTATCTTACCTCAGATCAAGCAGATCATAAAGTATGAATGCAAGCCAACACCCAGTACACTAATTTCTCTGGTTATGTAAACAAGTCTTCACAGATGCTCAATACACACGTGTATCATAGATGAATATTGAGCAAACTCATAATGTGAATATGAGCACCAAAAAAATATCATTGTTTGCTGTGAGCAGCTTTAATATAATTAGACTGATAAAATAACTTTTTCATTATCATTAGTGTATTGAATGTTATTTATAGTACAAGCCCTGCAGCTATCAATACCAAACAGTTTATTATTAGTAATTATCAGTGATGTTTAGAATATCTAAATTGTTTATTATTTTACAGGAGCTGCCTCATGTGCATTGAACCAGAGATCAGCACAAAGCACCTGTCCTATCAGAGCTTCCAGCTTTTTGGGTTTGACTTTATGCTGGATGAGAGCTTTAAAGTGTGGCTTATCGAGATCAACGGAGCACCTGCATGTGCACAGTCAGTACAGAGTATTTTCTCTTTTGTGTTTCTACTAAACATTATTCCTTTGGTTATCATTGAACCTAGCTGACCCCTTTGGGCTTTAGTATACTAGTTAGTGGCTCAAATGGTAAAGATGATGAGTAATTTTTGGATGAAAAGTGTGCCACTTTTGGGTCCTTGAAAAAGGCCCTTAACCCTTTCTGTTGCAGGGGTAGCTGATTCTGCGCACTAAACTGGGATATGAAAAGCAAGAAATTTCACCACTACGTTTATGTAATTCTTCCATAAGCTAATACCAAAAAGATAAAAACTCTTCAAATTGATTTATGTGTTACACGTCTCTAAAGTTGACACATTTAAGCACAGTTTCAGTGACAGAAATTAAGAGCCCTGAACTCAGTTCTCCAGCTGCTCACCCATCTTTCTCACATATGACATCATCAACCTGGTTGTAGAACATTGTGGTAGCAATTTTGTGATCAGCTTTGAAACTGGATGTTCAGTAATCTATTAACATTAAATATATAATATTCCTATGATGGTCTGATGTTTATGGGCATTTGGTCATGCATTGTCTTTCCACAAGTCTCACAGCATGAGGTAACCCCATTTTAGAAATAATAGTATAAAAAGACATTTTAATTGTTCCTTTACATTGCCTGAAGTTACCATATGACGCTGATCTGGACATTTTGTAATGTGTATGCACTATGAATCATTCTGAAAATATCTTCTTTCTATTTTCTTTAGGAAGCTCTACCCGGAACTGTGCCAAGGCATAGTGGACGTAGCTATTTCCACAGTCTTCTCCTTAAATGCAGACATTTTGTCCTCTTCCCCACCCTTTTCCACTTCTCCTTCTCTCACCTCCACCGCATGCTCTTCACCCAAACTCAGAGCTCCACAACACTTTGGCCCATTTATGAAGCTGTAAGCATGATTCTGCATTTATGAGGAAACCCTCCCAGCTAAAACTCTTTTAATTGAAATGTCCAATAATGCTGTTCTTTTTCTGCCTGTCGTCTTTGTTTAAAAATTAAGACTGAGATTGAAAGCATGAAGGATCTGTGGTGTAGACACATGTTTAATGTGCATCTCTGACATCATATAATGTTTTTTTGCACTAGAGGCTGTTCAGACTGACTACTTGATTACTGTTGAGGTTCAGTATGCTACACTAGCTTTATCAAGACTATAGATTAGCTTATAACTGCTATATTCCTCTGGGCACGGTGATATGAAGTACGGTGTTTATGGGATCTTACTTCAATGATTAGTGCCTTATGTTTCCATAGACATGTTATCCATAAAACTCCACCAATTTCTGAAATGCCAAATAAAAATGTAGTCTGAACTCTGTTACAGTTTACACTAGTCAAATTTCCAGTTTCATTGAGGGGCTACAAAGCGGCGTGCATTTAGCCTCAATTGTTATTGCTCAGTAGCTCTTAAGTGATCACTTTTTGCTCCTATAGTGTGTTATAGCAGTGATTCTCAAAATACCCCAATCGAAATCGTGTTTAACACCCACCAGGTCCAGAACACATTGGGTGCACACAATCTAGACTTCTGAATCTCATGAGTAGCAGTAAGTGCAGTATTAGAATTTAAATAAAAGTAAAAAAAAGTAAACCTAACCGGAAACTAGCATAAAATATTTTTAAAAAATGTCAAACTCTTCAGTTTGAAAGTAAATTAATAAGATCCCTGTGCCTGCCGATTTCCTAGTATTTTTTTTAAGGAATGTTAATAAAGGTATGGCGAATAAAGCCATATCAAGGATTATTCCCATTATATTAGCATAATGTTTACTATCGTTGTCTTTGGAAAACCTGTTGAACTTCCACCCATTTGAAACAGCATCCTATTTCCACCATCGTCTGACATATGTCTTAATGCTGACTGAGGTGCGCTACAGCCCCTGCTGAGACTCGCTCCTCTGTAGCCTTTGACACGGTACCTTAATTTTTCTATCTATCCAGAAAGTGTTATGTTAATGAGGCATGACTGCAAAGCACTGATGTTTTGTATGATCATATATTTTGTTCTCTTTCCTGAAGCAGAGATCATTTTTGTTTATTTAAAAAACACCATTGATGTTTGTTATGGACTGTTTCACTACTACTACGGTTATTCCCTGATGAACATCAGTTTTTTATTGTAAATGTTTTATGAATTAATTATTCTGTAGTAAATGTTATTTTCCCTCACAGTCATGTAGTGCATGATTAGTTAATAAATGCATGAATAATGCTATGTTTTGTAAAATCCATATCCAGATACTTAGAACATTTCAGGGCCTATTGAGAATGAAATATACTTGGCACAGCTTATTCCAGGCTTACTCCCCATTTTTTGCTGTTTAAGCTCCACTGTTCTAGGTTTCCACTACTGTTTAGAACAGGACTGTGAGCTCTCTCTTCTTTAAGTTAGTTTTAGTGACTCTAATGTCAATGCCTTATTTTGTCTTATGCACTTTCTTTGCATTTTACATCCTATCAATAAGTATGAGTAAGGACCTAACAGTGGCTTGAACCCGGGTCTTCAGATCAACTCTGCCTACTCTACTGTTAGATGTGGAGGTCTGGGGTTCAGCCTTTCAGTCAGAACTTTCCAGTTCATCTTAAAGGTATTTAAGTGTGTTAGGATTAGGGCTTTGAGAAAAACACTTGCAGCATGATTTCATGGAGTTCTGAGGTTTTGGACTTACTACAAATTTATAGCAACAATTGTTGAGGAATCACATTGATCTGATGGTGTCCACATACGTTTGGCAATATGTTGCACAGTTTCCCCTAATTTTTCATCCCTCATACTAGAATTATTTTTTTTTTTTTGTTCAGTTCAATTGATCATACACGAGCATTAAGATAGCCTTAAAATGTGGTTTAGCTGTAGCGTTGTGTCATAAGAGTTTAGCTCCAACTTGCAGAAGCTCTGTAGAAATTTGTCCCGTTTGGTGTCAAGTAAGTTAGTAACACATACTCTACGAGGAAAAGCCAACATGTATTGAATCCCAACACGTTTTGGCGAGGATATAATACTGATGTTAATAATGATATATGGATGGAAGAGAGGAAGGAGGTTGAGGTGATTAAACATGGTTTTGAAATGTTCTGCAAAGACAATGCAATGACATTTATTGACATGCTCACTTTTTTATTTATTAGCGCGTTTACCTTTTATATGTACTCTGTTAGTTATGTATTGACTTCTCATGACATCAGTCTATAGTTTTTCAACATTTACTTACCAACATACAGACCATAGTTTATCCAGTTGCTTCTGTGTATTTAGTGAGCTCTAAATATCTACATGCTGTGGTTTTGATCGGAAGATAAAAACCGGCTGTTATTCTTTGTGTTTTCACCATTGTCCAACAAATCAACTTTTAAGTGGGCAAGATGTACATTTGGGTGGGCTGAGCCTCCACATGCCCCCCTGCTGCCTCTGACTGTGGTTTTAACCAAAGAGAATTAAAAATATGTTCTGTATGGTCTGTAATACATCAACTTTAGTATTTGTAAAATGTTCCTATTTTTAGAACCTGAAATGAGGAATCTCCATCATTAACATTTCGTTAGTTTGTAAATTGACAGGGGTTTTTTTTCTTTTGTTTTATTCACCCGTTTTGTATTTTGTTCTGATTAGCCTGACACCTGAAAAGGCCATGTGGTTTTCTCCTTTCACTTCTGAATGTTTCCAAGAGTTCACATGAACGCATATGTTCTGTGGTGTGTATTTGTACTGGTGTTTTCCTATTTTTGTAATGTGTTCTGCATGTGTTTGTCAAATACATTATTTTTTTCTATGCCTAATAAATCACATTTGAAAAACAACCATACAATAGAATAATTGAACCAAATCTAACTAATTGCTGTTAATGTAAAGTAGTAAAAAAAAATTAAGTAAAAGATCAGACATGCTATAGCTTGTATATTTATCCATTTATTAAAGAAGTAACGACTAAAGGGGGTGGCACGATGGCATAGTGGTTAGCACAAGAAGGTCTTGGGTTCGATTCCCGGGTCTGAGATCTTTCTTTGAGTTTGCATGTTCTCCCCGCATTTGAGTGGATCTCACCCTATGCACTCCGGTTTCCTCCCACCATCCAAAAACATGTACATTAGGTTGATTGGTGAGTCCAAATTGCCCATAGGAGTGAATGTGTATGTGAGTGGTTGTTCGTCTGTGTGGGTGGCCTGGTGAACTGTTCAGGGTGTACCCCTGCCTCTCACCCTATGTACACTGGGATAGGCTCCAGCAAAAACCCAAAGACCCCGAATTAGAGAATAAGCGGGTAAGAAGATGAGTGAATGAATGAACGACTAAAGGAAGCTGTTTATTATTCAGCTGGGTCTCTCCCAGGACAGTGAGTGCATTGTGGCTATACGTTCTGATCTACACTTTAAAAGCTTTTAATGATAAAACAGGCATTCAAAATATCATGAACAAGAAGTAATCAATTCTTATCAATTAAAATCCTCTTTATTTATGCCTAATGCCCTATGTACGCTGGGATAGAATAAAGGAATGAATGATTTTTAGATATATTCCTTATTAACTTTACACGCTGGTTTTTGCTGCATTTTTTATGTAAAGCGCCACCTATAGGCCACTTGCATATGCTTCATCTTAGAATCCCAACTAATCGACCTCAGTGGATTGAGACTGTTTTCTAGCTAATTAAAACAGAAAAGGGCAGTGAAAAGGGGGGGATTCAGCCCTGCCATACATCTGACCATGACATCATATGGCAAATAATAGCCCGGGTTTGTAGTCTTCTAATGTTGTGCATAAAGAAATACATTTCTACTATTAAATCATGCAGGGTAATGGCTTTACTTATGGGTAAACTATCATCACTACCGATTTGAGAATAAAGAGTAGTTTTCTCCTTCAAGCAGATATATGAGCCGATAGTCACAGGTTAAATAACACACGTCATCGCTACATCAAGCTGTAGATCTTTATATTTTAAATAAAACAGATAAAAGAAAAAGGCTGCTAATCTTTTACAGTTTGAATTCAGTAGTACTTTAGCATTCAACGATTATTGACTTTTAATAGATGCTACGTATGTTATGCAAAGTTGGGTAACCTATTTGATTTCACTATGTATATATCTACAGTGGGTACGAAAAGTATACAGACCCCCTTCATACTTAGGACAATGTGATATTTCAGTTTTTCTTTTTAAATAAATCATCAAAAATGTCAACAATTCTGTATCTTTGTCATTATAGGATGCTGTGTGTACATTAATGTGGGAAAAAAATTAACTTAAATGATTTTAGCAAATGGCTGCACAATAACAAAGAATGAAGAGGGTCTGACTATTTTCTGTACCCACTGTAGATACTACACTATTAACCCGGTAAATGGGAATAAATCAAACCAAGAACTTAGAAAATACAGTATATAAAACGTGAACAATAATGTAGACAAGATCACCAATTTATTACCAAAGACAACAATCCAAGCAGCTTTTGTCAGTCTAACGTCTAATTTAAAGTCAAACAGAACAAACACACAAAGCAGCTACAATATTGCACTTTGTCAGAATGCACAGAAGCAGCCAATGCGGAAAACATCCATCCCATGGAGAACAACCTGCATGAATTTTCCTCCTCGTTTGAACCCTAGAGTAAAGTGGTACAATTTTATTTATTGATAATGGCTTAAACTTTGGATAAAAATACATTTCTACTATTAAATCATGCAGGATAATGGCTTTACTTATGGGTAAACTATCATCACTACCGATTTGAGAATAAAGAGTAGTTTTCTCCTTCAAGCAGATATATGAGCCGATAGTCACAGGTTAAATAACACACGTCATCGCTACATCAAGCTGTAGATCTTTATATTTTAAATAAAACAGATAAAAGAAAAAGGCTGCTAATCTTTTACAGTTTTTCCTGGTACTTAAAAAAAAACTTATCTACATTATGCACAAAAATGATGGATAATTAATAGACAAACGCACATCTGGTAAGAAGACCATTTAAGTCTTTGTTGGTAGGCTGTGTCATAATAAAAATAAAAGCAAATCAAAATAGTTCATTCCATAGTTAACTTTACAGAAGGTAAACCGATACTGTAACAGGTGGGGTTTGTATTTAATCCCAAAAAAAAGAAGAAAAAAAAAGAAAGACAAATGAATGAATGTGATCTTCTCCTGTTTTGGTGATCCACATACATACAATCTATATCCTTCACACACATTATACAAAACGGAAAAAACTAAATCACAAATAAATGGACAGACAAACATTAATTATTGGGTCAAAAGTGCAATAAATGTGTCAATTCCTATCCTGAGCCTGAATAATGTGCCAAGTTTTATTTTATTTCACCTGCCTTTTCACAGGTCGTGCTTTTCCAGTCTGGAAGTGAGTTAAGAAAGCATGATAGTTAGATGCAGTTGATTGGTTGGGTCCTGGTGTTACCGAAAGGAATTATACACATTTCTTTACTTAGATCTGGAAAGGAAAGATGGGTAAGGTTTGTAAAGGGGTTTATGGGTCAAAGAAAAGAGTGGAGGTTGTGAAAAGGGTACAGAGGTGGTTTTTTTTCTTCAGTCTACACCCCTTTACCGACATCCTTTCGACTTCCTCAGCATGTACTTAGAGGCAGAACTTCAATGTGCTAAGTCGGTGTGACTAGCACTCAGATCCCGACTCTTCTTCAGACAATTATTTCGTTCCTGTCCAAAGAAAACATGGATAATTATATAACCTGATATTATACTTTTAATTTGTATTGTGTATAAAGTTCATTTAAAAAGAACACATTATCGTACATTTATGAAGTTTAAAGATTTAAAAGAGCTCAACCTAAGATATTAGATCAATTCGATTAATTGACCCACAGACAGGTTTAATTCATTGACGTTTACAATCAAAAAACTTAAATAGATCTAAAATACAACAAGAAAGACTTTGAGAGCTGTGAGAAATAAAGGCTTTTATTCTATAAATAATAAACCTTTCTGTTCTATCAGGCACGATTCTTGCTAATCCTAAAAGGATGGGAAGACAGAAATCCCAGGTAAATCTTTTTGGGGGTGGGGTTGATTTTTGTAAAAATAAATAAAATACATGATAGCAAAATTGCTGGTATATTAATATTTTTGTCTAAGCTTAATTAAGAAGCCATTATCTTATCGTAAGTCAATATTTATTTCAACATGTCGCCTCACAACAAGAAGGTCCTGGGTTCAATTCCTGGGGGATCTTTTGATTGTGTGTGTGTGAGTGTGTGTGGTTGTTTGTGTTGCCCTGCAATGGACTGGTGAGCCGCCCAGGATGTACTCCTGCCCCTCTGGACCCCAATTTAGGGAATAAGTGGGTAAGAAGATGAATGAATGATTTCAACGAAGGTTTAATCAGAATGAATAATAACTGGACTATTAAAAACCTCAGTATCAAAATCATTCATTCATTCTTCTTCTCTAATTCAGGGTCACAGGAATGGTGCCCATCCCAGTGGACACAGGGCAAGAGGCAAGGGTACACCCTGGACATGTCGCCAGTCCATCACAGGGCCATAAATGGACAACCACTCACACACACACACATTCACTCCTATGGACAATTTAGAATCATAGAAGGAGGAAGCCCACGTAAGCACAGCGAGAATATGCAAACACCACACACAAACATTTCCGGCCTAGGAATCGAAACCGGGACCTTTTTGTTGTGAGACGACTATGCTAACCACTACACCACCGTTTGGCACTCATCACAACCCAAATGGTAAAAAAAAAAAAAAAAAAAAAAGACAATAAAACCGATTTATATAAATCTTTCTTTACCACATTTTGATTGGTTGGACTCAGGGACATCCACTGAAGGAAATATTTACAGTGTATTCACCTAAAATTCTGTCAAGCAGGACGGACAGGAAAATAGCACCATACGCCATCAGCAAACGTTTGGCAGAATATTATAAGAAACATGTAAAAGGCTACCTTAAGTGTTCATCAGAGGGTAAAGAAATGTTTAGTCAAATATGAACCTAAAGTAAACAACATATAGTAACAAATTGGGAAAATGTTTGTAAATGTACCGTTACTATTTTGAATAGTATGTACCGAATGTACCGTTACTATTTAACGCATCAATACCTGCTAAAGGTTTCTATAACATAGGAATGACTGTGTCAAGCTCTTAGTCTCATCCTAAATCTCCAAGAAGTGTTTTTTAGTATAGAAGTATTTTAGAAATGAGACAGCAGAAGCTCATACACACACAGCAGCGTTCTGGAAGCCATTAAACTAACATCAACATCAACGGAGCAGTGGAAGAACTTTGTGCTAGTGTCTGACTGTTGCTCATGGTTAGTAGAGTTTAACTGTTGGATGCAGACCGTTATATTTACCACGGATCTTTATCTCCACTTTTTATTGTCGGTTAAAGTTCTATTAGTCGGTGTCACTTGTCCTGTCTCTACACTATATTTTGTCTTGGATGTAGCACAACGGACCCGGAGAAACGTTATTTCATTATACTGTATATACTGAACTGTCATATATGCTTGAAATGACAATAAACTTCTTTGACTTTAACAAGTCAAATGTCAAAAGTCTGAAGCTGCACAAAGTAAACCATAGTTTAGAGGTCTTCTGAAATTACACACTGAATATATCGGTTTTAAAATAAAAGGTTGAAGACTCCAGAACACTGAAAAAGTAGTGACTATGTACAGATCACTTTATATCACCATGTCCTTTAGTATTTGTAAGACTATTTAAATGGCTGTCAATATACAGTATGTGGGGATGTATAATACTTCCTGAATATTTTAGTGTACAATTACAACTAAGGTTGAATTCATCCACTTGGTTGATTAACAATACTTTCTGAAGTTACCAGTGTTGGATCAAGTCATTAGTGTACAGACTGTAGATTATTTATGGTTACAGTGGAAATTAGTAGTCAAAACATGATATGAATGGTTAGTATCTGACTATCATGTTATTACAGGTCACAAAGAAAGATTATTTTTTTCAATTCACAGTCCGTCAAGGTTTGAGGTACAATGAACAAAAGCGTGTGTGTGTGAGAGAGAGAGAGAGAGAGAGAGAGAGATTCTTACTTTAAAATGTTCTCCCACAGATTTGTCCGGTACGTTGAGAACCCCCAGAGACATGGCCCTCTTCATGCTGCTTCCAAGAGAGCCACATGCAAGCACAGTGTCAGTCAGGTCAAAGGGCGAAGGTGAGTGGTGTAGGAGAAGAGTGTGTATGACTGTGAGACACGGCTGCGTGTTTGTTAACCATATTAATGCAAGTCACACACAGGTTATGGTTATCCGTTCAACAGGATGCAATATTTCTACCTAAAACAAACTCAATGAGGCATGCAAAACCGTGTGCATAGTGTTATTGATGACTGGACACTGTTGATGGATGGATGTTCACTTGCCTAATGATGTTAGAAAACACACAAGACACTAATGACCCTTTTCTGCATCCATTACGTTGTTATTACATATTTTATAAACCCATAATCATAGCACTGCAGAATAAAGCTGAACACATACCGTACATTATATTGCTAAAAGTTACTGGTCATCTGAGAATCACACACATGCGATTTAAAACCTCTAATACCATATTTGATCCCATTTTGCTATTGGATTAAGCTTCTAGTAAGTTCCACTACGATGTGAAGCTTAAATGTGAGATCTCTTCATTCAGCTCGAACAGTGTTCGTGAGAGCAGACACTAATGTTAGGTAAGGAGATGCTGGGTGCAATCGCCATTCCAGTTCATCCCAAAGGTGTTCAGCGGTTACCCAGCATGTCAATGGCGCTCAGGGGTTTTGTGCTTAGAGTCATTGTCATGCTAGAACAGTGTTGGAGTCTCTTAGTTCCAGTCAAAGAATAATATAATCCTACAACATACAAATAATTCTACAGAACTGTGTGCGTTCATATTAGTAGCAACAGTTTGGAGAGGAACCACAAATGGATCTGATGGTTAGATGTCCACAAACTTTTAACAATTCAGCGTATATGGTGTCAGCATCAACATCACAATGTGTGTCTCAGCAATAGTTACACTACAGTATGTATAAAGTCAAGTGGGGATTATAATTATTAATAGTATTTTAGTTTAACAATACTGTAGATGAACTGGATAACTCCCTAACCAGTATTCCAAACATGTAGCCATGGGTACACTGGCACAAACAGAACATTTCTTAGAAGGAGGAAGGCACAATCAAAACAACAAATTGCTCTGTACCAGAGATGAACCAACAAAAGAAGAAATGTGTGGGAGAACTCAAGAGGTTCAAAAGGAGAACCAAACTGAAATTTACAGCAGGGCAAAGAGAAACAATTTAAAAAAAAAAAAAAAAAGTCTTAAAGGCCAGGGCAAGCAGAGAACATAGCGAAAAAGTGGAAGTGAGAATGTTAGATAATATGGAATAAAGCAGGTATGTTGGAGACAACAGATTTGAATGGAAATGTTTATTAAAATAAACAGCATAACAGAAAGCACATTACATATAAAAAAAAACCATGCAGACAATAAAAAACACTAGAACCATAAGACAAACTATAAAAACACAGATATTAAAAATAAATAAAAAGGGAAGGTTTAGCAAAAACATGCTATTAAAAAAAAAGCTTTTTCCAGGGTGACCATACTGTATTATTCTCCAAGTGAACTGATGATGGTCCTCCAGGAAAAAAACAAATTCATGCATAAATAACCATCGGAACAGTACAAAGTGAAAGGCTGACATCTCAAGTTAGTTACAGCTCAAACGAGTATCAGACAGAACACCACGACACCACAATGAGCCAGCATGCGTTCTTTCAGTGAAATGCAATGAAAACATATTCCCCCATATTTAATATACCAAGATTAGGCAAGTCAACCTCTTCCACCCATGAGAGTGTTTAGTAAAGCAAGAGACAATGCAGGAGAGGTTACTGTATACATGCTTTAGAATAAACAGTTACCCAGTTTAGTTTTCTTAAAACGTCCTCATTTCATTCATTTGTTCTTTGCAGCATTTTAACACATGGCTTCACCTAAATAAAAGGACGAGTGTCCATTGTTTCCTTTTTTTTTTTTCTACTTGTCTGTACAATACTCTCCTGGATTTCCTTTGTATAAAACCTTTTTATTAAACTTTCATTAATTCCCTGAAATCATTTGTTTCAGTTACATTTTCTGCAACTGACCTCTACACTATTTTGGTTCACTTTGTTTGTTTCTTTGCCGTTTAATACTTTCTAACATAGTTGCATTCTTATTCATTCTAAGGTTAAGGGTTTTACTGAAATCCTTCACCCTACACTGATGCCATTTCACCACAATGCACCAGTCAGAGTCTGTGTTTGGTCCTACCCAGCATCAGATCCATAGCTGGGAAGGTTGGGATGTTCGGTGGGGATTATTCTAAAAGGGAAGTGGGATAGTAGTGATAATTACCCAGGATTCTTAGGTTCGTTTTCACGCGAGTTGCCACCTTTGAGCTTGCGGACAAGTTTCTCGCTGCTACGGCGAATGGAGGCTCGGAGTTTACTGAAGGAGCCGCTGCGCTTTAATGAGCCCGAGCCGTCCTGCAGACAAAAAGGCTTCAGTGTTACTCAAAACATACTTCCATTTACTGCACATCTTTCAAACACACACACAGAAACATTACTTCTCAAACAATTATGATTCCACATAAGGCTGTCTATCTGTATCAGGATAAATGGGACATAAAACAGATGATAATACATTGTAATGCGATGTGTCTCTGACCACTGCAGGAGCAGAGGAAGTTGTTTGACTCATATTGGAGTATTTTATTTAAATATGAATGTGAATGTAAATCAATTGTGATTTAGATATGTATCAACCCTACTTTGATGACAAAATTATAATTCATTTATACAGCTTATGAATATTAATATCATTCCTGTTTATCCTTACACCAAACCAGTGTTGTGAATTAAACGTAATTAACATATAATTGGATGTGGATTGATTACAGATTTATTAGAATTTCTTAGAATTAGAACATGTGACACTAAATAATTTGGCAGGATTACTGAAGAATTATAAGCTTAGCTGAGGTTTGCAGTGGATTACAGATAAATTCCCCAAAATCAAGTCTCCTGATTAGTTTCCTGTTGCCACATTTAGACGATTGATTATATATCTGGCTCTAATCCTGTTTGGTTTACCCCTCTTCGCTCTGCTGCAGTCTCCTCTGTTGAGTGTCCTGAGCACTGCTCCATATCCAAGCAGCCAAGTAAGGTGCGGAGATGCAAAGAAAATGGCCAAAGATATACAAAAAGGACACAGCAAGAAAGACAGAGCACTGTCAAAAAATAAAAAAAATAACCACCACCTACAAACATGCACACACTCGCACAAAGAGGTCATATTTCATTATATTAGTTGACGAGACGTCTTGCACATAGATATGGAAGTATGTACAAGGAAACAGGCAAAGCTGTGGTAAGCACACAGTCAGTTTATTAGAATTAAAAGACAGCATCATCAGAAAGCAGGATAGTAATAAAAAATCTGCATACAAAGCCCAACACATATCTTTTACTTTAATCCTTTTATTGCTACTTTTTTTCCTATGCAGACACCACCCTAACCATAAATGATTACTTGGTAATAAACGTTCAAAAAGAGATCAAATTCTAAGCTTAGCTAGCAGCACAATCATGCTACTGTACATGGATATACATGAATGAGAAAAGGACAGAAAGCGAGCCATGGACACATGTCGTATGAAGACACTAAAACATTTTATGCTTACTGCCAGTCGTATCCCAGATTAATCCATCAGATTAACACTAAGACTTGCAAAAAGGATATACAAAAGTCCAGTAAAATACACTATAGGTGAACCAGAAGTTTTTTTATTTAATGTGTTATGCCCATGTGGTGTGAAAACAAATCAGTTCTTGCCTTGAATGAACACATCTATAGTGTGTAATTATCTTTGTTGTTTATATAATTATTATTATTATTACATATGCATATTATTATAAACATGCATAAAACTGAATTCAGACAAACTGGACATATAAGAGCAGCACAAGTGGCACCACGGTGCTGTTGATTAAAGTCAGTTAGTAAAATTATGATTATATGCCAGATGAATTTTAGATCGACAGACAGCTATACAAAATAGTAGAGACAGTTAACAAGAACAAGAGTGGGTTGAGGAAATCCTTATAATCATTTACAGTTGCATGAAAAGCTGGCCCTAGACAATATTGTTAAAGCTTTTTGGCTTGTTTTAACCAGCTACAGCCCATGTGAGATTGAGCATGAAGACGAAGAACGGAGCCAGTTGAAAAGAGCAGACGGAAAAAAGGCAAAGGTGCAGAGAAATATGAGACGAGTGTCCGTCATGCAGAAGGTAAGTTCTACAACCACAACAAGGCAGCTGGAGTTACACCTGTACAACCACACAAGAGACAGGCAGAAAAAAAAGAGAGAGAAAAAAATACAAAAGAGGAAGTGGTGTGAACAAGAAAGTGGAAAAAGAGATTAGTAAACTGCACAACCTGTGATACAGCAGCATGTTGCATTAAATGTAAGAGAAGATTGATGAAAAATGAAAGGACCAAACCGTGGACACAAAGGAGGGTGGTCTAAAATCAGACAGCTGGACGCTGTGGTGCAGTGGGGGGGATCCACTACAGTGGATCACTCTTCTCTACACTATGTCCTTGTCCTCTACATCTGCCTCTTTCACCCAAACTACCTTCATGTCGTCCCTAATCACATCCATAAACCTCCTTCTTGGTCTTCCTCTTTTCCTCCAGCCCGGAACTTCGACCTTCTATATTCCCATTTCATTTCACTCATATCAGTTTACTAATAGCCAAAAAACACAACCTCAAACACAAACCTCAAGCAAACTTGCTAGTTAACTATAATAAATTTATTCATTCATTCATTCATCTTCTTACCCGCTTATTCCCGAATTCAGGGTCACAGGGGTCTGCTGCGCCTATCCCAGCATGCGGGAGTACACCCTGGACAGTTTGCCAGTCCATCTCAGGGCAACAACCATTCACACACACATTCACTCGTATGGACAATTTAGAATCACCAATCGACCTAATCTGCATGTTTTTGGACTGTAGGAGGAAACCAGAGTACCCAGAGGAAACCCACGCAAGCGTGGGGAGAACAAGCAAACTCCACACAGAAAGATCCCGGCCCGGGATTCGAACCCGAGAGAGAGTCGTGTTGTGAGGCGACTGTGCTATCCACTACGCCACCGCATGACTACATTTTTTAGTGAACTATATACAATTTACCACTAAATAACTGTTTAATTGGATAAAACATTTCACATTCTTCTTTGCCACTCATGCAGATATGGGATTCCTCTGTATTTTGCAATTCCAATCCACTATAATACTGCTTAATTTTTTTCTATATTTTTCCTGTATAGTAAGTGGATAATTGATATTTTTGCTATGTTTACCTCCAGTAAAACAGGTTGTAATATCTAGACAATAAATTCCCTTGTCCAGGAAGAAAGAGAAAAAAATAATAGCAGTCAATAAAAAAGAGCTGCATCTCATGGATAGAGAAACGAAAAAGTCTTGGAAGAAAAGCTTAAAGCTTTGGGGTGGGAGGGGGTCCTTTCCATTCCTTCTTTTACTATACAAGTGCCTCCACTTTTGGCCTGGCAGACATATGAACATAAAACATATGGGGGGGGGGAAATAACCCCACATGATTACAAATCATAGTAAAATGACAAAAAAAGGAGCACAAAGAAGACAATGACGTGCATGAAAACATCAGAAAAAAAGGTTTATATTGAGGATGAAATAATGAAAGGAAAATAGAGATCGCAATACACACACAGATAAGCAATAATCTTAAATTCACACTTCGAGAAGTACAGAACACACAGCCCGTGCCAGCATATTGTATGTAACCTTAATATGAATACGAACAAGGATCTGGAAATGTGTGCAAGTTTACTACACATACATTTTTGGAACAATCACATTAACTTTAGTTTGTTAGTCTGTTGCAAGATATTATATGTTAAATAGGAAAGGACATGCAACGTTAACAGAAAACAGTAAACAAGAAAATGAGTGTATTAGTGTGTGAGCACATAAATTTATCCAGTCTACACCCATTAGAAGGATGGGATGTTTACGGCCTGGACTGCTAAATGATGGATTTGACGTCTTTGCTACAAAAGCAGGGCAGAGACTACAGCAGAGGTGTGAGGGTCAAAACAGCAATTAAGGATCTGCAGTTTCTTCTAAAGACTTTCTACATAAGAGAGTTAGTAAACAGTGCTGAATTTTATTTTATTTTTAAATGTAGTTGACCAAAGTGTCAAATAAATGTGCTGATGTCCAGAACCTTGAATTATGCAATACAAATGGAATATTGGCGGAAACATACATTTAAAAAATGAGACATTGAGGAAAAAGACTTTCTAATTTTAAGTACATTTATGACTTTCTCTTACTAACTAAACCTTATTTATAAAAGTTAGCGTTTTAAATGTTAGAGATATCTATGCACACAGTGAAGCATCATTAAGAGAATAAATATTATATAATATTATTCTACAATCAAATTACATTTACGTTTACAGTATTTAGCAGATGCCCTCATCCTGAGCAACTGGGGGTTAAGGGACTTGTTCAGGGGCCCACAGTGGTTGCTTGGTGGTGCTGGGAATCAAACCCTGGTCTTTCATGTATCAGTCCAACACCTTCACCACTAAGCCACCACTTTAAAAACACAATCCTTATATTGTGTCACATAATAGCCAAAATACTTAGCTAAATATAATACTTGGTTAAAATAACTATATAAATTACATATAGCACTTAAAGAACAGTTACATTTTAGTATACAAAATGTTGAACATGAAATGTTGCATACCAATTTATTACAGCTGGCTAAAAAATGAATAAATAAATAAATCATTTTTCAAAAAGCTCTTTATTTAGCTGAATTAAACATTCATAAAATCATTTTGTTTTTAATAGATAGCAATTTTATTAAAATATTAATTTCATTTGTGTAACGATTACATAAGTCACTGTTGGCCATATTAAATAAATCCCGACCTATTCTATAAAACCAAAGACTACGCATTCTCTGCATCCCTTGAACGATGCAATTCACTGAATAAGTGCGTGTGGCTGGGCAGTGTGTGCTGCACTTACCCCGTTCCATTCAACGCTCATACTCACTTCCTCTCCTCCATCTGGCCCACTCTCGTACTTCACCGTGTCAGAGATTATACTCTCTCTGCTACGCTGCTTCTCCCGAGTCTCTGGATCCTCCAAAACCTCAGCAACGCGTTGTTTATGGGTAGAATCCAGACCCTGCTAAAAGGAAAAAAAGGATATTTACATATACACTTATGTACACACAAAATAGCTATCAAAATTATTTTAAGTGTAAAATTAGCTCCTAATTCTGTAAGTCATGAGGATTTAGGACTCCTAAATCTCTATGACAAACCTTGTAAAGACTTTGAAACTTTTCATAATAATACAATTTTGAAAAAGTACATTGTGAAGGGTGTGGTCACATAATAACCCAATAACATCACAAAGTTTTGACAACTTTACGATACATGGCCACAGATGGAATGTAGCAATGAGCCAATCACGTTATGCATAGTTAATAACCATGTTAACATCATCCATACCAACGAGCTCAACCCCGGCCTTACTCAGACAGCTCTTTAACCTTTAGAAATTTTTTTTTTTTTTTAAACAGGTTTTAAGAGGAATTTAGAACGCAGGTTTTTATTTAAAACCTTTAAGTAAGATTTTACAGACTATTGCATTAGTACACAATTGATATAGTGAACCTTTTTTCGGGAGCGCATGGCAGCCTCCTCCAGAGTCTCAGCAGCCTCGAATTTACCCTGCCGCCTGTACAACGCACCCAGGTTCTTCAGTGTGGTTGTTACAGTGGGGCTGCAAGAAATACATAGAAGAGGACATGATATAAAAATGTGACATGATATAAAAATGTCATATAAGACTGAAAAAGTTCGAGGCAGGTGTAAAATAAGCATTCTTTCCAAAATAGAAGTGTTAAATCAAATTTAGAATCAAATGAATATTTGGTATGACCACTCTTTATAGGATCTTCTGTGAACTACCTTCTGTCTTTTTAAAGTGCCAAAGTGTTGGGGGTAAAGGGGATGGGGGCAATCAGCTGCATCCCAGTTTCTAGGTTTGAATGCATATTTGTTTTCATGTTGGAGATATAGATTGTTTTTAATGTGGGGACATGTTCCAAAGATTAGTTAACAAGCTGGCTTAAATGAAACAAAAATAAAAGATAAAAATACTGACCTGTCCACTTTGCAAGCCTTATACCAGCCACCATACTCCACAGTCGGGGATCCATCTTTCTGCTTCCCCTGAAATATTACAATATAAACAGTTATTTGCCACTATTTGTAGATTCTGGAATATTTCTAAATTCAGAAGTGGAACTTTTTCTTACTTTACTCTGTTCCTCTCTCTCTTCTGCGTGCATCCAGATAGGCTTGTTTTCACCTGCACAACCAAAACATATTCAAGATTAAAAGAAAATAATAATGCAAAATTTTATTTTAGACACACAGAATCATAAAACATGTAGATAAATGCTAGGCAACTGTACAGGCACCAAAACTCTCTAATAACATATCTTACCATCTACAGAGCCAAACTCCCTCTCATGAGCTCGTGTTAGAATTTCTTTATAAAGAGTCTCTGCTTGCTTAAACTTTCCTTGCTTCAGATAACATGAGGCCTGAGAGAGAGAGAGAGAGAGAGAGAGAGAGAGAGAGAGAGAAGAGAAGATATTGTATTTTTGTTAGTGATAAAAGCAAGTAGATGCACAAATATCCATTATGTTGAAAATATTTACTGCATTCGGACAAATACTCTTCTGATCAATGTTTACTAGCAACAATTTAATATGTTTGGTAGAGCGGATTACCAGGAATCTTTGTTATAAAAATGCACACAGGACAAGGTCTGATTTTGTGTTCAAGAACTTCAGTACCCACAAGAAACTTCCATTTCCATCGACATTTGCCACACTAGATGCTAAATACTAAAAAAGAATTCAAATCACCATAAATGGCCACCAACTACCTTCTAAAAAGGTGATCACATGGCATTTACACAGTATGAGCAAGTAAACCCTTTCCAATATTAAATCTAATATTCAACACATATTCATTCTACTTACATACAGAAAAAAGAAAGGGAAAAAATATGATCCTCTGCTGATTTTATACTTTTGCCCACCGTCAATGAACTGATCTATAATTGACCAATCTATAATTGAAATAGAACAAAGTGTGTGATGAGTTTTTAATAAACACATTCTCTGTGTATTGCTTTACAATTACAGTCAATTATAAATAGTTTAGACCAGTTTACACATAGTAACATGTTTCCACCACTAGTCTCACTGTTTCATTTAAACTCCAGTTCTAGACAGGACTGTGAAACTAAAAATATAACCTGGGAGTCACCGTAAGTGCGCCATATAAGAAAACCAATGGGCTCCTGCTGATAGACACTAAATGTCCAAAGGTCAAGATGTCAACACAAGACAAAAATGGTCCTCTCAAAAAAAATAACTAAATAGACTGCATGAAGGATCAACATTTATTAAACTGTAGCAGTTTTGCTGGGTTTTTAATTAGCTTACCAGATTGTTTTTGGTCTTGGCAACATTTGGGTCATCAGGGCCCAGCTTGGTCTGATAGATTTTAAGGGCTCTCTGGTAGTAAAATTCTACCTCCTCATACTTGCCCTGGTTTTGACATAGCAAAGACAGGTTATTCAGCTGCTTTGCCACATCTGGGTGGTCCTTTCCCAACACCTGTCAAACAAACATAAATACACACAATTTATTCAGCTGCTTAGTTGAAGACCAACACAAATGCATGAAGCCAGGCTATATTTATTGCACAAAGAGAATTGTAAAAGAAAGATAATGACTTGCACATAGTAATGGAAAGTCTTTTAAGATAAACCATCACCTAAAGCAAACTTATTACACATTGTTTGCTTTGCAGCCACAATGTATTGGTCAGATCCACCCTTGATTGTTTATTGTACAAGTCTACACATGTGAAATTTTATCTCAGCTTTATCCCACTTAAACTCTAACAAATCTTTATTAAAACTGATACTTTTGTCAAGTAAAGTGTGTATTTTGCACATTCTACCAAAATGTATGCGTTAGGCATAATATTATCTAGGAAGAAAACAATAGTAAGACATGGAGTGAGTTTATTTTACTGGGGTTTTTTTTAACTGAGTTTATATATAAAATACAATTTTGTCTCAATCCAACAAAAATCCAACTTAATCTCAGTGCAAGATTTAATTCTTTAATATGTTAACATTAACATTAAGCTACTAAAATGAACTGAAAATCATTTGTCTTCTTCTTTATCACTAATCACCTTTTCTCTAATCTCCAATGCCCTTTTGCATAATGGTTCTGCCTCTTTGTATTTCCCACGTTTACCATAAAGGACAGCCAAATTGTTCAGTGTAGCGGCCACCTAAAACACACACAGTCAGAAAAGAACAATAACAATAACAACTGAGAAAAGAACAAAATCAAACAAATGTTCTGTACTTGTAGAAGATCTGTAAGACACAAGATCAAATATCAATTCAGCCCTGGTGACAAATCTAAACACAGTAACAACCCACAGTGTGTGTGAGATCATCTTTTGATGGAGCCCCATGCATGTGTAAGACAAGGTAAGTAAGAATTATTCTCCAACCTTTTTTCACACAACCAGGTTTCAGGTCCTGGTAAAAAGCCATACGTAAACTGGTAAGCACTACAAACTTAGCTGTTGAAAATTCATACTTCTACCTATCTTCTTCTACTGCCTAATTTTTTTCTTGAAGAGGGAATTATTCATATGCATTCACTCAGTCAAACATTTTTGTATATAAAAATGGGTGGTTAATAGTTTAGTAAGTTGCTATTATCCTTCAAACAGACAGCTACACATACCGCAGGATGGTCTTTGCCCAGTGTTTTCTCTCTAATATCGAGTGCATCATTTAGAAGATTTGCAGCCTCTTTGTACTTATTCTGGTCCCTGAGAAGATAGGAGAGATGAAAACAAAAACATTGCTATGACCTCTGTAAATTAATTGTGGACAATAAACAATAGACTGACATTTACAATGCAAACTAAGCCAAAGTTACATCGTTTATATACATCTGCACTTTATTTAATTTGTTTGATTCATTCCAAACTGTTTTACTTAAGTCACTTTGAACTCCTTTTGAAAAATATTTCTTAATGCCATTTTAAATCAGGATTCTTTCTTTTTTTTTAACCAGCATATATATGTTTCTTCAAAGGTCAAACCTATAAACAAGGGCAAGAATGTTAAGCATCGTGGCAACATCAGGGTGGTTGTGGCCCGAGGTCTTCTCCAAATCCTCCAGTGCTTGTTTACACAATGGCACGGCCACCTCATAACGACCCTGTGAAGCATACTGGATCACCAGATTGTGCAGGGTTCGGAGCCGGGCTGGAATCTCATAGCCTCCCTGCTGAGCTGCTGCAACAGCACTGCTGTGTGAGGGTTGGACTATAGAGAGGAAGATGGACAGAGACAGAGGCAGTGAGTCAGTAATCTTTGTGTGCTTTTAAAAATGTCAATGTAAACAGTGCACATATTTCATAGTGAAGGCTTAATTTCTGCATATTTCCTATGCAATGCGATTTACTGTAGTTGTATTATATTACAAGAACTTTTGGCAATATATATATATATATATATATCTGTTATTTACTGTTGCAGTCTATCATTTGAGTCATTAAAACAACAGTTCCCCAAACAGAAAGACTCCACAATAAAACAGGTAATAATCAACCGCAGACATATTAAATAAAGAACGTAAAAATCTGTAAATGTAAAATATATAAAGTCAATGTACGTTTTAAGGTTGATAAAATTAACTAAAAAAAGTCAACGTAAAAAAAACTTTTTTGGGTTTTCATCCTTTTAAAAAAAATGTCACGTTTTAACAGTTTCAAATCTGACAAGTATTTATATTAAGAATTTTACCAGCTCCCCTAAGCAAAAAGACCAAAGACATTTTTGTCAAGCACCCAATAAACAATATCTATTGCAAAAAAAAAGAAACCTAGCCATAAAACATGGGGTGAATTATTAATGCCATGGGGTGGGTTGGTGGCTGAAAGTAATGAAATCTGCCAAGGATATAAGTATAAAAGACTTGCTTGCTTAATGCCAGAAGATTAAAGCTTGCCAGAGATCTTTCAATAAGATAATGATTCATTCATTCATCTTCTTACCCGCTTATTCCCGAATCCGGGGTCACGGGGGTCTGCTGCGCCTATCCCAGC
>JAOTRA010000032.1:6809794-6825900 GCA_026260255.1 Pseudolaguvia tuberculata
CCAGCCACCACGCGATGCTGCAGAGGCGTGTCAGCCAAGACAGCCCCACAACATCCAGAGACTTGAGGTACTCTGGGTGGACTTTAGCCACCCCTGGTGCCTTGCCAGCAAGGAGCTTTTGAACTACCTCGGTGACTTCAGCTTGGGTGATGGATGAGTCCACATCCGAGCCCACCGTCTCTGCTTCCTTAAAGGAAGACGTGGTAGTGGTATTGATGTTATTGAGGAGATCCTCTAAGTATTATTTCCACCGCCCAACAATGTCCCCAGTTGAAGTCAGCAGATCTCCGCCACTACTGTAAACAGTGTTGGCAGAGCACTGCTTTGCCCTCCTGAGTCGTCGGACAGTTTGCCAAAAGTTCTTTGAGGCCAGTCGATAGTCATTCTCCATAGCCTCACCGAACTCCTCCCAGACCGGAATTTTTGCCTTTGCAACCACTCGTGCTGCAGTCCGTTTGGCCTGCCGGTAACCTTCATCTGTTTCAGGGGTCCCACAAGCTAACCACGCTCAATGGGACTGCTTTTTCAGCCTGACGGCATTCCTTACTTCCGGCTTCCACCACCGGATTCGAGGGTTGCCGCCTCGACAGGCACCAGAGACCTTAAGACCACAGCACAGGGCAGCTGCATCAACAATGGAGGTGGAGAACATGATTCATGATTCAAATTCTTTGTAACTTTGTTTTTGACTTTGACTAAGTCACTTTTATTTGTTTTTATTAATAAATTAAGAACACTTATTCATTCCATATCTTTACAAATACAGATGCTTTAATAGTTAAAAAAAATCTGTATTGAAACAAAAGATGCATCACTAATCATTTTATAATTGTGTTGTTGTCACTGGAATAGAGTTGCAAGGTGCCTAGAGATTTCCACTTCTAATGGGTTATATGATCATTAGATGACCAGATGTTAAACAAAACTTTGTGGGACTGCTTGATATGAAATAGAGCAAAAACACAGGAAAAGGCGGCACGGTGGTGTAGATGTTAGCACAGTCGCCTCACAACAAGAAGGTTCTGGGATCCACTCCTGGGTCGGGGATCTTCCTGAGTTTACATGTTCTCCCCGTGCTTGCGTGCATGTACATTAGGTTGATTCTTCTTCTTTCGGCTGCTCCCGTTAGGGGTCGCCACAGCGGATCACTTTTCTCCACACTACCCTGTCCACTACATCTTCCTCTTTCTCCCCAACTACCTGCATATCTTCCCTCACCACATCCATAAACCTCCTCTTTCGTCTTCCTCTTTGATTGGTTGATTGGTTAGTCTAAATTGCCCATAGGAGTGTGTGTGTGTGTGAGAGAGAGAGGTTGTTCGTCTGTGTGGCCCTGTGATGGACTGGTGATCTGTCCAGGGTGTACCCCTGCCACTCACCCTATGTGCGCTGGGTTAGGCTCCAGCAACCTCAGTAACACAGGAATAAGCGGCTAAGAAGATGAATGAAGGAATGAATGAACGAATAAAGGAATGAAAGAAAAACACAGGAAACTAAATAACAGACTCTTTATTGGAAAGTTCTTGTAGATTTGCCTTTACTCTTTGCTTGACCATTTATTGTCCTCCAGAAACTTTGCAAAGTTACTCTAGCCATAAGAGTGGTAATGGTGAAGTTTCTTCTGTACCATTCTCTAGAAAAGAAATTACCATCTAATTACACAATATTACATTAATTACACATGAATTCATAGTAATAAGGTGTTTATACTCACTTGTTATAGGCTGCGTGTTTGTCATAGTTTTTGTCCAGAAACATTTTGTAGAAGGCTGCCATTTCCTCAGTAGATAAATTCTGTTTTCGTCCTGCAATGTACAACAGAACAAAAATTGTGGAGTTAAAACAGTTCTGCTAAGTTTAATAGTGTATTAATGTCGTTAATTACTAAATCTTTTTTTTTTAAGTTAATTTTCATTTCACAAAGGCAATTGTTAAAAAACTTTGTAAAACTTCTCTGACATCACATCTTCAAGTGCTGCATTTATTGTAAAATGGAATTAACTTTACATTTGCGCCAAGCATTTTAATATCTCTAGCAAAATTTCATTTTCACTGAAAAGATCCTTTTGCACAGTATACATTTATATACTGTTTTATATATTTATAGAGAGTATATATTATTCTTGCTACATTTATATATTTAGATAGAGTATATATTATTCTTGCTACATTTATATATTTATATAGAGTATATATTATTCTTGCTACATTGGAGACTCCTAAATGAAATCCGTAAACAGCACAAATGAAACAATTGAACCATTTACCATTCTCGTCTTTTTCTGTAAGCCCTTTTTTCTTTAGCTGAGACTGTATGTATTCCTCTTTCTCCTAGAAATATTATACCTCAATATATTATGGAATTGAACACAATTTTTAAAAACAAAAGTCTTTACATTTTACATTTAAACTATTTAATAATAAGTAAAAGAGTCAATTTGCTTAGAAATTAAACAGTTTCAACAGAAACTACCTTGCTAAAGGTAATATTTTGTCTGGTCCAGAACTCATGGTTCCAGTCCTCTGTGTCCTGCCTCATGTGTCTAAGTTGCCTTTGGAGCCGGGTCTCATTCTCAGGGATGTGGTATATGATCGGTCGCAGGTTTGACAGTCTATCCGGAGGCCCAATCCAGTCAGATTTGGATGTTGGCGCTGGGATAAATCTGGTTTTCTTAGAAAAGAATAAACTCAATATTTAGATTCAACAAAATAATAAATACATAATATCAAACAATTAAACAAACAAATTAATATTGTGATGATGTAAAGACAGATGTATGGATATGAGTTAAAGTAGTCAGTTTTAAAACCAAAAGGTTTAATAGAGGGCGCCTCCTAAAATAGGAGGCGGCGCAGTGGCGTAGTGGATAGCAATAAGAAGGTCCCGGGTTCTAATCCCAGGCCGGGATCTTTCTGTGCAGTGTTTGCATGTTCTCCCTGCGCTTGCATGGGTTTCCTCCGGGTACTCCTGTTTCCTACCACAGTACAAAAAACATGCAGATTAGGTCGATAGCTTGATTGTAAATTGTCCATAGGAGTGATTGTGTGTGTGAATGGTTGTTTGTCTCTGTGTTGCCCTGAGATGGACTGGCGACCCGCCTCTCGCCCTATGTGTGCTGGGATAGGCACCAGCAGACCCCCGTGACCCTGAATTCGGAAATAAGCGGGTAAGAAGATGAATAAATAATAATAAATCTATTATAATTATTAAACGAATAGTAAACTAATGCCTTTGACCCCAGTAACCCCAAATTAGGAGATAAGCGTTTTACAAGTTAAATAATTAAGGTTTACAAGTTAAACATTCTAATTAATAATAAATAATTAACAACAGGTAAATTTATTATTATTAAAATTTATTATCAAAATATTTTGAATGCATTCTTAAGCCTCTTCTTAATTCATTGTCTTCAATAGTTACATTTATTGTTTATACAAATATAAAACAGAAAAATATCAAGATTCTGGGTTGCATCGTGTTAATTCCAAACAGTTACATTAAAAAACTTTAAATATAATATATAGTTGTTTGTCTATGTGTAGCCCTGCGACAGACTGGTGACCTGTCCCGTGTATACCCAGGCATCTCGCCCTATGGGCGCTGGGATAAGTGCCAGCAGACCCCTGTGACCCCAAATTAGGGAATAAGATGATGATGATGAATGAATGAATGAATGAATGAAATAATGAATGAATGTACATAACTATATTTTTAATAGATAGAATATCTACTATATATTTTAAATTAATAATAGAATTTTAGATTTCTAAAGCATAGAGTGGTAATAAGAAAGGGCTCAGTGAGGGTGTGTTAAAAATGTGTTTCTATTAAGGCAGATGTTACTAATTGCTAGATTACTTTATTACTAATTAGATTACTAATCACTATGCTGGTAAGGTGGTGTAGTGGTTAGCACGGTCACCTCACAACAAGAAGGTTCTGCTGGAACCTATCCAAGACGGTCGCCAGTCCATCGTAGAGCCACACATACACAATCAACCTAATGGGTTTTTTTTAACTGTGGGAGGAAACCGGACTACACGGAACAACCCACACAAACACGGAGAGAACATGCAAACTCCGCACAGAAAGACCCCCGGCCCGGGAATCGAACCAGAGACCTTGTTGCAACGCCCCCAAATTGTCTATTAAAAATGTCTGAAGATGTTATAGGTTAAGATTTACAGCATTAGATACAATTATATAACAGGAAATGTTTAAAAGAAGACGTTTTAATAGTCTTTTTCCTTCCAGACGTGCATATATATGTCAGGTATTCAATAAGAAATAAATGAAATAAAAGAGAAGACTTGTTGTGAAATCTACACGGTTATTAATGTTCCAGTTTCACACCTCGCATGTCTCCGGCGCAGTTCGATCAGTGCGATGTCGAACACCAGTAGGGACACGATGAATGAAACACCGCGATCGAACAAACAAACACTCCGCTGAACTAACATTCATATTAATCACATTACTAGCAGTCTCTCAATTTGTCTACAACCTTTTACACCAATTCACCTACCAAAGACCTTCTGTTTTATACGCGTGGATTAGTGTTTGGGGCTTTTTTCATAATAAAAGTCGTTTCCGGTTGGTTAAACAGATAAATAAATGAAAAATATATGCGTAATAATGGAGCAAATAGAAAATGAACACACATATACTAGTATATTTCTTTTTTAATTTTAAGATAAGATTTGAAAGGATTTGTTTCTGAAACTATTCTACAACCCCTGTTTAGGTTTTTGACGTATTTGCTGTAGTGATCAGAAGTGTTGGGTTTGAGAGGGATGAAACCTTTTATGCATACATATATATTAAACAATCATAACCATATAATGTCATTAATGTGTGTAACCTGAATCTTTCCCTTTGTCAACGTTATGGCTAATGGCAATGGAACTCTGAATTTGGGGGAATTCACTTATTATTCATGCATGCATATCTGGTTTAGAACAGGAAGGTAAGGGAAATGTCCCATGACAACAAAAAGGTCCTAGGTTCACTTGCCGGGCCCGGATCTTTCTGTTCTGAGTTTGCATGTCCTCATTGTGCCTGCGTGGTACTCAGGTTTCCTCCCACAGTCCAAAAACATGTACATTAGGTTGATTGGTGATTCTAAATTGCTCAACTGAGTGAATGTGTGTGTGTGTGTGTGTGTGTGTGTGTGTGTGTGTGTATGGTTCGTCTATGTGTTGCCCTGTGATGGACTGGCGACCCTGCCTATTACCCTATGTGCGCTGGGATAGGCACCAGCAGACTCCCGTGACTCCGAATTAAGGAATAATTGGTTAAGAAGATGAATGAATGAATGAATGAATGAATGAATGAATGAATGAATGAATGTACGAGCCTCCTAGTGGTCATATGATTCTATGATTCTGCTTACACAAATACACAAATATTTTGTTGCAAATATAAAAATAGTAAGATTACCCTCTTAAATAGTAAGCTTACGTGATTAAGTTGTATTGCTAAAAACAATCCTATGTCCCTTAAGGTTACTGAAACGTGCGAATATCAAATTTCCTTTTATATTAATATACATGCCCCTACGTCATTTAGTTTAATTTCCGGTTTCATACTTCCGGTATATTCTGTTGCTATGGAGTAGGTTATTCATTATAGGCAACGCATTAAGCAGTTATGTGATAATTATTGAAGCAAGTTGCTTAAATATTAAATGTAACCAAATGATTTTGGTTTTGTGGATTATGTAAAGTTTGAGGAACTTTGTAAATAAAAAATAGATGTTATTGAACATTTATAATAAGGAAAGATAAACCAAAAAAAGAGATTCATTTTTGTATGATTGTCCCTGGCGGTAACAGGATGTAATTACGTTCTGGTGGTTCTCTCAACAACACTGGTACCAGATGGCTGTGCGCTGGTTATGCAGGTGTGTATAGCTGATATAAAATTAAATTATTATATTGTGGAAATATAGTTAATTAGATTTTAATTTAAGTGAAAGGGACGTTTATTGACCAAATGCGAAACGTTTCCGTGTTTTGGCTTAGTATGTTTTCAGTTTGTTCTGTTCTACGCTTCTTAAGGAAACTTATTTCCATATTGTTGATTGCTGTATTTTGAAGAAAAAACAGACTAACTAGCAGCATTATTAGAGGCATTTGTGATCCAGTAGCCAATTTAAACAAAAAATATTGACCCGGCTTATTTAAACCGCTCAAAAGATTCACGGTTAGCCGAGAAGCTAACTGACAGTCAGTGAAGCTAACGTTAGCGGGTGGACATAATAGTGTATTCCATGTTTGTATTTAGGAACGATAGTTTAACCGACTCGCTAAAATAGATTACATTCAATAACGGAGTGTGTTATTTCGGCATGTGGCACTGATCTGACTTGCCAAATTGTGTAAATGATATGCAGTCCTAGCGTAATAGCTCTTTTGTGTATGACTGATGTGACCTAAAGCTGACGTTTCCCCCCCCGCCTCGCTCAGTGAGTTGGTTTCGTCTGTCGGATGGGCGGGGCACTGATGCAGCTCTGTGTGAATCAGCTGCGTAAAGTCGCTGTTTTTGCGATCAGCCGCAGTGACAGTGACGCTTAACTTACAGCAATAAATGTGTTCAGTGTAGTCTATGGAAACGGAGCTTTGCAGAAATGTGCGCGAATGTCTTCGGCATGTTAAAAAGGTGAGAAGATGGAGATGGTGGGACATTTGCCTTTCTGGTTCAATGATCTGATAATGGGTTGGGCTGGTAAATTGTCTGTTCTGCCCAGATGTGCATGCTGAATGCAGGGCGGTGTGTGTGACCACTGAAGCATGTGTGTAGGTGCATCGTATGCCACATGTGCGTGTGAATTACCGTTGCAAACAATGTCTGCTTTACGAACATCCAACATCAGCTAATAAATCGTATACCAAGCTTACTAATATCTTTTTTCATTGACCTTATCCGTGCCATCCTACAATAATGTTTTATTCTAATAATAATGACACCAATAATAATAGCAATAATCATGGTGATTCTGCTTTGTATCACCCCACCCTGAATAACATCATCCAGAGCTGTCATTGTCATGCCCAGCCTCACTAGGGAATCAGAGACCTGTAGCAAATTAGGGCCATGATATCATCACAGCATCCTCATCCTCTAATAGAGAAGCATGCAAATTTAACTGTTAAGCATGTGGATAAACCTTCCTCACCCGGAGTTCAACAAACATTGTCATTTTTTTCTCAAGCTTATTGTATGTATGATGTCAGTGTTCAGGTTTAAACTGAAGCAAAAATACCAGCAGGTATAGATCACATGTAAAGGAAAAATAAATAAATACTACAAAGCTTCCATTGGATTAGTTTTAGAACTGAAACCTGTAATGACCCACATAGAGTATAGTATTGGGTCAGTGTGATTTTATCCTGAGCAATATTAGTTGTAAAGGGAACAACTGTGGGATAAGCCACTCTGTTCCATGTGGATTGATTGTTCTTAATCTGGTTATATAACTTGAAAGAACTTGGGGGTTTTTTTCCCACTTTCCTTGCCCTACAGTCCTTTTGTTGCATGACTGTCACAAAAAACGATTTGATCAGTTATATTTTCGGGAGGCAAGAGTCACTCTAATAGCCGTAGAAACAACAACAGTATTGTCTTGTAATCTAAACATTTTTGCGTCCTACAGCTTTACTGAATTTTATTCTGCTGTAAACATTTGGGCAGCAATTTTTAGAAAAAAGAATGATCCAGTAAGCTCTATAAATGTAATCACACAAACACATGTATGCCTTTCCTTAAGACAAAAACAGACTCTGTGGCTTTAATAGGCAAGTTTGACCTACATGTCTGACATCACAAGCATCTTAGTGAAATAAAAGCTTTTGGCTACCAATAAAAAGCTTTCCATGGTCTTTAAATCTGTAGAGAGTGGAAGCACAAAAAACTTGTGGGTCTTCCTTTGCTGTTCTTTTAAGCATTTGCCTCTCCTTGGATAGTCCTCTGGAGCAGAGCTTGTGAGTACTGATGCTCTAATGCTGTCAGTTTTACAGTGTACAATTAACTAGACTTGCTAACACTTTTTCCCAGTGAAAGAATTCTGTTTAAATAATACGGTTTTGCTTATAGATTAGAACAGGAATTGGTTTATTTCCTGTCATGGCCAAGCCTCTCTAACCAGTTACATTAGAGAGTTTGGCTGCAGCTCTTGTCAAAATGTTACATTCCCAGAGGTCTTTAATTATCTGCCCCTGCTCCTGGGACCTTGTAATTATCCTTCCTATTGTAATGAATTTGTTCACTTTTATTTTCAATAATGGCCATAATTTGTAGGACCTGGAGGTAGAAAAAAGGCTGAAGTGTTTATTTAAAAATATCAGGATGTTTGAAGCATACCGTTGTTTTATGATCCATCTCTATGTGACTTTATATACAAACTTGTCTTATTACTGTATTCCTGGGTCACCACAGCGGATCACCGTGATCCGCACATTCAATTTGGCAGAGTTTTACGCTGGATGCCTTTCCTGACGCAACCCTCCCATTTATCCGAGCTTGGGACCAACACTTACTACTATTTATCATTAAAGTTTTTTAATTCATTTTTGAAGTTTTTTAATTCCACTACAGATTACTGGGTAATGTTTTACTTGCTATTGTTTTTTCAGTGTCCATCTTTCTCCTACACACACACCCACTCTCTCTTTCTCTCCTTTACGTAGCCTGTTTGGGAAGCCTTTTGATGGTGGAAAAAGGACGATGGATCATGGCAACCAACAGCAACAGCAACCACAGGCACAGTACATGGCAGGGCCGTTCCAGGCATTCTTGAGTCCTCAGGGTCCATTCCCTGGGCCCCACCCCACCCTATTGCGACTGGATGAATTGCAAAGAGAAGTGATGGCATTAGGACAGCAAGTAGGTTCTTACAGCGGCTTGCAAACTGACCGAGAGTACAAACGACTTGAGAGGGAGCTGACTCAACTCCAGCTTGCAGTGGATCAGGTGAGGAGCCACGGTGTTCTTATTTATAGATGACACATGTGAATACATTTACTATATTTTTTTAGGCAAAATGTAAACTCTTGTTTCATATTTACCTGAAAAATGCCATGAGGTTGGTACATGATGCTGGGATTCTGTTTTGTCTAAAATGTCAGGAATTCAGATTTATTTAAAAACAAGCTGGATATGTAACATGTTTTCAGATGTTAAGTTCTTTAGGACTCCTAAACACAAAGAATGTCATTTTCTGTAATGTGAATCAGCAATGAAACTACTGTTTAGTATGTCCTTTAAGTTTTTATCGTGTATTTGTCACTCACTCGCTAATAAAGCTATCAGATACATTTAGTTAGTTTAGGATATAAATTGTAAAATAGTTCAACATTTGATTAGAGAATTGACTAGATTAATGATATATTTCTATATTATTGTTATTGGTATTACTGAAGTTTTTGCTATGACCAAGTGACATGTTTCTGAGGCTTATGCTTGGTATTTATTTCTATAAGAACTGAATATTTTATGTAAGGGTCCAGTGAATGTCAATTTTCCTCTAATAATTCCTTGATATTATTTTTTGGGGTCTTGATGGAAATCTATGAAATATCTTTCAATAAGACACATTCATTAATAGTGGTACAGTCATTTTCACTGAAACCTTTTGGTACATGTTAATGAGCTTCACTTATCTCACTCATCTGCTCTGTGGGGAGTTAACATTCCACCAAAATCCTTTAAAATAATTTTTAAATGACGCATTTATCATTAATAAAATGTATGTTTATGTAATGTAGTGTTACAATGTTATTTTTACAGACAGGTTACACAGCTTATTTGTAATAATACACTCGCCTTAATTGGGAGGTAATGGCAACAATATGTCAAAAGTCAAGTCAAAGATGTCTTATTGTCATTTCAACCGTATATGACAGATCAGTATACAATAAAATGAGACAACGTTTCTCCAGGACCATGGTGCCACAAACAGTGATTACATACAATAAGAACAGTGCAAACAGTGAGACCAGTGAAACACAAAGACAGACACAGACTAAGATTGGCAGTGAGGTAGTTGATAGTGCAAAAAAAACCTATATTGAATAAACTATTATGAACTATTTATTACATGAGGTAGTTCAGATAGTGCAAAAAGAAACATCATGATGTCTGTATAATGGGTTATGAGTAAATTTCAATTCACACCACATTGATTATGATCCATGCATGCCTTTTCACTAAGGTTGAGACGGAGGGACGAATGGAATTGCAGCAGGCTCGGAAGTCGGTAGCGGGGAGGGTGGAGGGCTTGTTGCGCTACCTGGAGGGTAATGCCACCCATCCATCTCGATTGGCTATAGAGGCTCTATGTCAGGAGGCACAGCGGCTCCTGCTGGCTGGCGTGGTGGCACCATTTCGACAAGGACAAGCTCAGGATGCAGTGGAAAATGGTGAGGAGCTTGTGGAGGCTGTGCAGGATGTGGCAATGCGCCTGGCCCAGATCAAGACAGGTGGAAGTGTGCCACTGAGGAAGGCACGGTACCGCGCTCTTACCCGCGTCTGTGCCGTACAGGACGTGCTGGAGGGCCGCGTTCGCACCCACACACTTGCACTGCCGCTGTCTGATGAAACCCATGAGGCCGTGCAGCGCATAAATCATGTGATGGTGCAGGTTAGCAATACCAGAAACACAAGCTTTTCTTGTTTTTACAATACACAATATTTTTTTACTTTTTAACATATTCGACATATTACATCTCTTAACATTTTCTTTACTAGTTTATCAGACAACAGACGCAGAGACTAACTAAGTGTATTTGCAGGTAAGTGGTGCACGTTGTCAGCTGGTTGCACTGCTGATGGGGTTGAGTGGGCGAGATAGCTGTGCCCACCTAGCACGTGTTCTCACTGAGTTGTTAGTGGAACTGGACGCACTGGACGTGTCCAGTGACTCGGCCGTAAGAAACTACAGGAAGCAGGTGGTGGAAGAGATCAACGGTCTTCTTAAACATATCGACCTGGAGGGGGAGGGAGATGACACTCGCAGGTACACACACAAAAGGTTTTTTTTGGGGTTTTTTTTTTACCATATCTTATACTATGGTTCATATAGAGATTAAATTATATTTAAATGCCGTTCTATTTACACCTCACACACCTCATATTATTGTGTTTCTAATTAACTCTTTGAGCCGTCAAGCTTCTTTACTAGGCTTCATCAGAGTATATTTGTTTGTGGATGAGGTTTTGAAGTTTGTTGACAAATTTAGCTACAGGGACCTTGTGAGATAACTGAGCAATTCATGTTATTCAGGCTTGTTTTTCAAGAGATAAACTTCAGCAGTGCAACGTCATTAGAAAATCAGAAATATATGGCAGTGAATTTGTGGACCATGTAACACCATTTATTGATTTGTTTGTGCTCTTATTTTTTTACCTACACTTCCTGTATTGCATATCCAGTATTAAATAACCAAAAGAACCTTTAATTCTAAACCTTCCTTTGTAAACCTAGAGACACATTTATGTTTATAGTAATGGCTCGTTATACTGTAGAAAGGCAAAAAGATTCTCATACATTGAGTACATTTCACTAGTACAACATTGTTTTGTATCATTTTTAAGGAAATGCCTACACTGTATATTTGGTTTACAACAAAGAACCCTGTAAGCTCGAATTCTTTTAGTTGTTTCAAACTTTCACATAATGACGTTTCTCATGGAAAAAAATTGTACTAACATGAAACACAAAATTATTTTTCTGGCAACTCCTATATTTATTTTCATTTATAGTTTAGTATAGACATTTGTAGTTAAATTGAAATTGAAATGGTTGTAATCTTTTTTTATTTTCAGGTATGACCTCACCCAAAATGACTCTATTCGAGAAATCGAGGCCATCCGAGTCCGCGTGTCTGTGCTGCAAGCAGAAGTACTGAAACAGGGCATAGCCGGCCAGGGGTTGGAGCTTCAAAGTCTTTTAACTCACCTAGATCAAGTGGACACCGGACGGAACCCCTGCATTAGAGAGGCACGGCGACGGGCTGTGCTAGAAATCCAGGCAGTCATCACCTATCTTGATCTCCTGGAAGCCCTTGGCCGCCGAAACCCTGGACACGATGAACCCCCACCTCACGTGGTGGTGTGGCGTGTCCTTTCCAGCCTCTCTGAGCTACATTTCCAGGTGCTTGGCTTTGATGGCAAGAGAGCTGACAAGAGCTACATGGTGCTTGAGGAGTTGCTGACCAAACAGCTTTTAGCGCTGGATGCTGTAGATCCACAAGGAGACCAGGGAACAAAAACAGCTCGCAAACAAGCAGTAAAATATGCCCAGAACATTCTTGGCTACTTGGACATGAAGACAGATGAGTGGGAATATTAAGAAAGTAAAGTAAAAAAATAATAATAATAAAAGCTGAGCAAACCTAAAAAAAATTGCACAAGATGATTTTAAATGTGTTGTGCCTAGTTGAAGACATGATGGCCGAGAACTTGCACAAGTCGAGTCAAGTCATTGTGCTCGATAGTAAAATTTGTCCCTTCATGCACTGCAGTTGCTGCAGATTAATTAGATTTTTTTTTATCCTGGTCCCTTATCATTTGTCAGTGGGCCAGTTGTTACTGAAAACAAAAGGTTCTGCCTACTAAACTGTCTGCAAGCGAAACCTATGCAGCGTTCAAAGTTTATTGTAATAATTCTGGCTTCACAGTGTGCTGGTTTAGTGCTTTTCTATGCTTCTTTTATCCAAGTTTACTTTGTAATGAATTTGGTGTGGCACTGTTTTGCCAGCTTTCCAGTTGACCCCTTGTCAGTACAACGCATGTCAGGAAGAAGTTTATTTACCGTCTTCGCTTACCGTAGTTGCAACACAAGACTTTTCCTGCCTACACAATAGCTTTCCAGGATTGATTAGTTACATAGTCCACCTTTGGCTTGTCTCAATAAATCGCATCTTTTTGTAAGATTTAGTACCAAAATTCGGACTCAATATTGAAAAGTACTGTACATGGAATCCAACCTCTATGCATCTATTACCTTTAAATGTCAGCTTTTGAAAATTGTTTTGTTTTCGCCGTTTTCTTTGGTTGTCTGAAATCCTCAGTCAAAAAGATTACCTTGAAAAATCCTGTGTCATATAATGAAGCTAAATTGAAATAAGGGAATGGATGTGTTTTTAGCTGTTGTTGTCAGGCTTTACATCTCTGCAGATGATTATGGGGTGGATATGGTGAAGGCTTTTCCACTGCTTGTTATTGCTGTGTGTATTTGGCTGTGTGTGATACTAACCTAAGTAGACACTTCATACAGATGTGATACAGAGTGTCACATGCAATCAAAATGAACACAAATCACTTGGATCCTTTCTTTAATGTTTTGTCTTGTCTTGGTTACAAGTATTCTGACTTTGCTTTACACAGTGAGTGACGCTGCTGGTCAGATTAACACATCATCTTAACATTCCATTCTCATTGTTTTTCCATTTCCCAGTTCCTGTCTAAGCAGCACAGATATTTCTTCTGTGATACATGTATCCTGGTCATGAAACTCTTTGCTTAGTTTGTTTTAAATCTTTAATAGTTTTACACTTTCTAACGGCAGAAGCAGTCCAGCGCTTTTATTTCTGTTAGCCGCTACTGTTGACATGAGAATACTTTTCTTGTCTCCATGACCAAGGTCATTTGGCCAATACCTAATATAACTAAGGATGTGATGGAAAATATCATTCATAGGGTTAAACACTGGGACATGGAATTGAAACTGTGAAATACACAGTGTATTGAAAGAAGGCAGTAATTGAAAAGCCAGATGTGGTAATTGTGCAGTGGTTTGACGCCATAGTTGTTGTGGTCTCATAGTCTGCTTCTGTCTTCTTCTTCTTCATAGAGTGTTGACTGAGTTTGTGGTGGCCACTGAGTTAGTCAAGCTAAAAACAATCAGACAAACCGTATTACTAAGCTAAATGGAAATTTAATTTGGACTGAAAAGTCAATCAAAATTCTTAGCCGTACACTTAAAGTCTGTCTGGACAACTACAACAAAGCACATAAACACACCTCCAATTTAGTGATTCCCCCAGACCCACACAGTGGTAACATGGAAATGTGCCAATAGACCTGTGCCAACAAGTGGGAAAGTGGTTTGAGTTCAACACTTACATGAATTGCATTGTTGTTGTTTATTGAGCCACAAGCCTCCTTTATTAACAAAATGAGTCTTGGATTGAGGCAGCTGCTTGTTCGGAAGAGAATTTAAACTCTTTTTTTAATGAACTGATCTGTTCATTCTCATGTTTTTTGTCACGCATTAATCAACATAGTTAGAATTATATCTGTGGTTTTGTCTTAGACTACATCATACAATCTATTCACATGACGTTTCTAACATTTTGGCAGAGACCCCTTTCTAGAGCAACTTCCAATAATAATATTTCATCTAATTGAAATCTAAGGGCTCTGCACCTGATGTGGGTCTGGCAGTGGCCACATTTACTTGTTATTTGACTGCTAAGCCTGATGGGTAACACAGGCATAGACAGATCGAAGTAATTTTCTGTTTGATGTACAATTAAATGGGTTTTTCAGCGGAATGATTCAATTTAGAAGCATGTTTTTAAGAAATATTCGTAGCATCTTTGAGACAAAGCAATTCTGGAATTCAGTACTGGAGATCGTACTACAATGGTAATCTGTAATAGCCACTCATCCATCAAAGCTTTTTTTGTCTAGGAAACCCAGATGTTTTGTAGTTGTTGGTTTGTAGATGAAGGATTAATATACAAATTCCCTCCTGATTGACAGATACTGCAGTGCGATGAAACCACTCCATCTCAGAACATGTGTTAAGCTCTTTATTTCACTCGTTTCATCTCATTCTTCTCTAGTGCCAAAAGGGAAAATGTTTCTATTTGTACTATATCCCATGGAACAGTATTAAATCACAAAGAACATCAATTTGCATAGATGAAGAATGTAATAAGGACGGTCCAGGTTCTGTGACATACCAAAGTTTATTGTGGGCTTCCCTCTTCCGAAACTTGCATAGTGATTTGAAGAAAGACACCGAAGAGGGGATTTATGGGTAGGAGTAGTTTTGTTTTACTTCTCAGACCACTTGAAGGAGAAAGTTTCTGTAGTCAAGTTTACAAAATCATTTAGTTAATAGGTGTAATTGTTTTCTTTGAGGTTTGCTCGATGTGCTGTACGGAGTACAGGTGTACAGAAGAAACACTATTGACCAGCTGTATGAATGTGTTTTATTATTTACATTTTATTGATCTCTATAACAAAGGTGAAGAAATAAAAGTGAATAAAAATCCTCTGCATGAAATGATTGTTTATTTGTGCCTGAACTGGATCAACTGTTGTTTCTATGGCAACAAGACAGGTACAGTATTCCAAAACAGCAGTCGGATCAAATGCTTTCGGGAATAAGTGAAATCATAAGACTGCATGTATATCTACTCTTGAAGAGGGTAACCTAAGTAGAGCCAATAGATAAAACGGATCACTCACTGTCTGTAAATATTATTACAGACCCAGAATACAGTGCGTGTGGAAAGTGTTGGAGGAGGAATATCAGTGCAACAGCCTACCATTCGACACACGGACCACCTCATTGTAACCATATTGATGAACATTGATGAACAAAATGAGTGAAAGCATGAGAGTAAATAAAGAGTGACTTTAGGGTGGATTTTTCCACACTGTTGCTAGCAAAGGTGAAAAAAAGAAAAAGCACTCACTCACTCACTCACTCACTCATAAATAAATAGCTAAATCTATTGAAACCCCAGAAGGATTGAGCTTCAACATTTAGAAGGCAATGACATGAGAAGCACTGCTGAGTATTTAATATAAATGTTAGATAATAACTATTTTGCTCTAAGTCCACCAGCTGCCTTGGATATCAGGATAAAAACACAAATGCTCCCAACCAGGGGTACCGCATGCATTTTGGGCCTAATGAAAGATTATTAATTTGGGGCCTTGACTACATCTACAACCCAACACGCATTACTGGCAACATTTTTGGTTCATAGTAATTATATTACTGCTAATATATTTGGATCGGCAGAGAGATGAGAAAAGTAGGCAGGAGTATAAGGAGATGAGGCAGCAGGTGAAGAAGGAGGTGGCA